>APFE031491221.1:78444-89343 GCA_000404065.3 Pinus taeda | reverse complement strand
AATGAAAATCAAATGAATATCAAACGACACAGGTATACCTCATGTACCAAATCATGCACCACAAGAGAAGCTAGTAACCCCAAAGACTTTTATTTATTTATGTGAAAGCTGAGTACAAAATCCGGTAGAGTCTCCGCCAGCCCAATAGCTCGTTCTATCCTTTACAATAAGAGCCCAAGGCTCATATAAATAAGGAAATGGGAGGAGATCCCAAAGTAAAAAAACCATGACAAGTGGCAATCAGGTGACAATCCCAATGTAAAACAAATTTCCAAGTGGCTGCTATGAGTGCTGATTAACTTGCTGAGTAATATGCTGAGTTAAATGCTGATCTAAATGCCTGTAAACTGCTGTCTAAATCAGCGTATTACCTTTGACTGTTGTTTTAATTACTGAGGACTATGCGTAAACTGCTGGTAACTGTCCACGTTAATAGCTATGCTACCCACGTTAATAGCTGGGACTGCCTTTGAACTGCATGTATAATTGATTGGGCCCACGTATTTCTGCTGACCTGTGTTGGCTTGCCAACGTATATACCTGCCTCTAACAACTGCTGGAATGTTGCCCACGTCTGCCTTTGAACTGGGCACGTAGATTGCTGTGTAATATCTGTTGTTGCCCACGTAAACGTTGAACTTGCAACCATTTCACTGACATATAATATGTGGTATGCCCTGTGCCGTTCACATGGATCCAGTACAATGTAAATCGTTGGTTGATATATGAAATGGGTCCACATCATACCCATTGACTGGCTGGGCATTTAATATTTCCCGTACAGACTCGCTGTGTACGGACTTTTAAATGAGCATGAGTAATACGTATTGCATGGTGGGCTGAGGTGGGTCCCCTCCCCACTCATTTACTCTTAATTCCAAATTTTAATTTTAATTTCCCAACCTTAAAAATTAAATCAAAGTAAATCTTCCGCCATACGATGAACCTCAACGTGGTGCCTTTGACTTTGACTTTTGACTTGCTTTGACTTTGAGCTGAAACCTTTTTGGTGGGTCCCACATTGCTTGCCACATCACCCTTGATCCTTTGCTTGACTTCCATGTCAAAATTTGACTTATTTTGACTTTGGAAAAATTTATAAATTTTTCCAATTATTCATTTTTTTTTATTTTTTCTTCATTTTTGCTACTGTCACTTGAAAAATCGGCTTTTGAGGGACTCTGAGTCATTTTTTGACCCCCAAAGTAGGCTCTAAGAGAATGCTGGGCCTCTGAGGATGAATTTCGAGTGGTCATACGCCCCAGACATTTCCTAAGGCCACTTATTTATGCCTTTACATAAAAAATAATTAAAAATCCCGTTTTGCGGGAAATTTTTAACTATTAAAAAATCCTATTTAGACCTAGCCAAATTCCACGAAACTTTTTGTGTGATCTAGTATGGTAATATACATCGACCCTAGACACTAAGATGTGTCAGGGGCTCAATCTTCAAACCGTCACCTCGGCTTTGGGGTAAAAATGAGTGAAAAATCCAGAGAATTATCCGCCTCTGAAAAAGAAGGGATAATTAACCGGATAAAAAAAACACTCCAAGGTGTACTCGTTTGCTGATCGAGTCCCACATCCTAGGCCTGTTACAAATTCAAGAAACATCATACTAGCATCACTTATTACAATTCCCCGCAGGGTGTGGAATCTAGGTACAAAGAAGAAAGATGATGAGAAGATAGAAGGAGAGTTAAAAAAACTCTGTTGACTGATGACATCTGATGGTACAAGTGTCCTCTGGATCATCCTTGGGCATGGAGTCGTCACATAATCATCAGGTGCTACTCCAGTAGTCAACAGGAACCAATTGAGCACTCCTTGCTCTAGGCTTGCTGCAATCTTCTCACCTCCTTATGCTGTCACCTATGTGTCAATATAAAAAACCGCAGCTCTCCAGTATTCAAATCAAATTAAACAAAACATGTCATCTCACCTTCAAGATCTCTGCATGATCTTGTTCGATCATTTACCTGTACTTTGAGTGGATTGTCCTCTGTTTCTTGCATCTGCAAGTTCTGCTGCACTTTATCTATGTGTGCCTATTATTTGCCAAATTAAAATCTGACCCCCATTGCGTGCATAAACATCTTAAAACACATCTCTGTTCTAAGTTATTTTCTACAAAATTCCCTTATTCTGTTCTGCTATCAATTGTTCCAATAACAACTATGCTCTGATACCAAATGACGCAGGGATACCCCTGCATTACCCATAATATGCATATGTCTATGCATATAGTTGTTTGTCCCAAGAATTTTAACTCTCCTTGAGTTAAATCTTCATTAACTAAGTTTTAAGGCCCATCCATCAATTCCTATGTTGAATGATTTATTAACACCCAACATGGTCTAACCCTTCATTCATTAAACATGTATCGGACTTAAATCACCCCTTATCCTTCTATTATTACTTTATTAAAGTCCTTCATTATATTTCGTCCTATTGGAACACATACATCCTTCTAAACCTTATATTCCTTTAATATTAGGACTATCGAGACTCATACACCCACCTAAATCTTTAAGCATTCATTATCGGGACTTTAAAACCTCTTCACAACCTTCGTTATCCTATTTAACCCATAAGCCGCACATTAAAACTTCATCATTGAACTTATACATAAATCCCATATACCGCGCCTAATCCTTTATAAACTAATTACAAAGGAAATATATACGCAAACATTCCTTTTCAATATAAAAAACCACAACTCTCTAGTATTCAAATCAAATTAAACAAAACATATCATCTCACCTCCAAGATCTCTGCATGATCTTGTTCCATCATTTACCTGTACTTTGAGTGGATTGTCCTCTATTTCTTGCATCTGCAAATTCTGTTGCACTTTATCTCTGTGTGCCTATTATTTGTCAGATTATAATCTGACCCCCCTTGCCTGCATAAACATCTTAAAACACATCTCTGTTCTATGTCATTTTCTACAGAATTCGCTTATTTTGTTCTACTCTCAATTGTTCCAATAACAACTATGCTCTGATACCAAATGACACAGGGTTACCCCTGCATTACCCACAATATGCATATCTCTATGCATATAGCTATTTGTCCCAGGAATTTTAACTCTCCTTGAGTTAAATCTTCATTAACTGAGGTTTAAGGCCCATCCATCAATTCCTACGTTGAATGATTTATTAACACCCAACATGATCTAACCCTTCATTCATTAAACATGTATCGGACTTAAATCACCCCTTATCCTTCTATTATTACTTTATTAAAGTCCTTCATTATATTTCGTCCTATCGGAACACATACATCCTTCTAAACCTTCCATTGCTTTAATATCGAGACTATCGGGACACATACACCCACCTAAATCTTTAATCATTCATTATCGGGACTTTAAAACCCCTTCACAACCTTCGTTATCCTTTATTTAACCCATAAGCCGCACATTAAACCTTTATCGTTGGACTTATATATAAATCCCATATACCGCGCCTAATCCTTTATAAACTAATTACAAAGGAAATATATATGCAAACATACCTTTTCCGCCTTGGTACGGTTTTGGAGCATTTCCCGAGGTTTACCTTTATCGCAATCGGCAATCGCTTCTCCGCGGGTCACATTAACATGTGTTTCCCATCTCCTCTGATATGCGATTAACCTCCGGATTCCAAATAATATTAACTGAGCTTCATTTCACTATCGGGTCCGCTCTCATCGACCCTTTGCATAATCGCATGTCGCATGTATTAAGGCCAAGGTCTATTCTCATTTAATATTGCAATCCGATCACTCCTCCATCGTTGATCCACCTTCCGATCCAACGATCCTTAACTCCCCTGATCTCTAAAGCTGCCCCGACGATTCTCTACCATTGATCTGCGCTTAGTAGATCCAACGGTCCACAATAATTTTGGGTTGACAACAAGCCCAACAATTAACTAGCTAAACGGACCCGATGGAATTATAAATCCCCAATCCAATAAAGTTCGGGTCGACGTCTTTTGATTAACGTTCGGTCAACTTCCGCCCGATGACCATAGATGTTATATCATCGACGGCTGCGACGCTGCACTGCGCAATTTAATCCTGGTGGTTGATCACCAAGATCCAACGGCTACAGATCACTGACACTCCATTTCTTCCGCCTTTCTATTTACTTGGTTTTTCGCCATTTTTCCAGTTTTTCTGTTGTTTTGGGTTTTCTTCAGGGTTTCGACCCTTGGCTCTTCCGATGTTTAATTCACTTCTGAGGTTGATTTCTGCGCATTCTCCTTTGATCTCTGCCTCTATAGAGCTTTACCTTTTCTTATAATGGATTCAAAGATCCATCGTGATCCTCTGTCATGCTCTCCTCTTCTCTCTGTGTTTCGTCACGACTCCTACATATAATCATTACACAGAACTCTGATTCATATTAATTTATCATTTAATCACTCGAACACACATTTATAAAGATTCTAATCACTCTCTGTATATATAAATACAAACAGATAATTACTGATTGAGACTTTGTCTCTCGGGCCTGATTTTCTAATATCAGTGGCCTCTGTTTACATTCTGCTTGTAGGCTCAAAACCACACTCTAGCTTAACCAGCTAATTATCTGACTTTCTAACCTATCTAACCTTCGTCTCTGCCTTTTAGGCTTACATTTATACAAAGGGATTCTAAAACCAATTCTGGTTTAAATCCATGAATTCTTTAACAAAATTCCTAAATCTCTTCCTTGTTCCTAAAACTCCTCTCTAATCCCTAAATTCATGAACTGACTCCTAATCTAAGATTTACAATCAATTCTCAATCCCTCAATCTCTCAACTATCCTAAATCTCTCATGTTCTCCTATTCTAGCTTCTCTCATTAAAATACTCAAAACATTAATAATTACATTTAATTCACTCTTAGGAACCCAACTTCTTTGAAAACACAATACCCCTATGTCTACTAGAATACAATGAGTTTTCTTGGCCTGAATGCTCCTGCATCATTGGGTCAATAGAGAATGGTATGATACATTCTCGATCACTTCATCTTCTTCATAGTTCAGCAGAGCAGAGCAGTGCATTGATGGCAGAGATAGTACTGACTGGCAGATGGATTAGCAAATGGAGTTCTCCCTGGTTTAGAGGGAGTGTTAAAATTGGCAACTAGGGCCAAACTCCATATGGGTCACATTATTTATGACAGCAGATATTTTACTTGGATTCCTCTCTCCGAGAGGTGTAGGATTGATCTAAAGATAATCAGATTCTGACATGTAAAAATAAAGATAGGAATTTATTTGTATTATTGACAAATTGTCAAGGTCGGTGAGCAATCAAAACAGGGATTTTTACCCCCAGTTCATCCTCAACGTTGCATATAAAAGGAGGAAACCTCAAGTCATCATTCCATCATCTCATCTTCACTCATCTCTCTCTCCTCACTTGATTGGGTACGCAGAATAAGGCAGCTTTCTCTCAAACGTGCAAAGGAAGGAGGATTTTATGTTTGACTGTGTTGACCAAGTTTGACCAAGCTGCAGGGACACTGTTTTGGGTTGCGTTGACCAGCGTTGACCTACCTCTGACTGCACTTTGGGTGTGGCAGCTTCCCCTTGGCATGCCGCAGATTTGGGCACGAAAATCGAGGTGATCTAACCTCTGGTTTGACCATCGTTGACTGCCCTAGTTGTTGGTTGTAGTTTGACTTTCGTTGACCAACAATTGACTAGACTTTTTGGGGTTGTTTTGGAATGTTTGGGTTTTCTATTGGAGGCCGAAGTTGACTAGGTTTGATCGAGCTTTTTAGAGGAAGAATTCTGCCATGTTTGACCAGCATTGACTTTTCTGGTTAGGGATTTACTGCTGCTGTCATAAATTATCAGATTTGTAAATTTGTACTATCTCTCTGCTAAACTATTGAAGAATATAAGAAGAATTGATCAAGGGTTTCCCCACAAGGGGTTTGTCCCTAGTTGGTGCCACATCTTGTGTCATCTTGTCTTGGCTTGTCTTCTACTATTTATGTTTATGTTTGATCTGCATTTTAATATCATGCTAATGTGATTGCTAAATTGGATATTGATATTGGGCTAATAAAGAAATTGAAGTAAATTTCTCTTAAGCATAGAACATACCAAAAATTAACAAGATTGGGCAGGGAATTCAGTGGACAGGAAATGTACCTCTTGGTACTGCTTCAGCGTTAGATCAAGGATGGTTTCTTAGTGTAGCAGGAAGCAAATGTCAATAGCACTAAGCTCTGTAGAAGCAAAGTACATGGAAGCAAACACAGCTACATGCGAAGCTATATGGCTTCGGAAGCTACTAGTAAGCTTGTTCAGGTAGAGGATGGACACAACCAGTGTCTACTATGATAATCAGAGCTGCATTTAGCTCTCTGAGAATCCAGTGTTTCATGATAGGTCGACACACATAGATATTCGATGTCATTTCATCAGAGATTGTGTACAGTGTGAAGCGATCCAGCTACAGTATGTTCCCACAGAAGCGCAGGTTGCAAATATACTCACGAAAGCACTAGGGAGAGCTAAGTTCGTCTATTTCATATCATAGAACATATGGGTATGGTGGAGAACCCGTTTCAGTAGCAGGGACAGAGTATTTTGGATGCTTCTCAGTTGCAGTAGTTGCAATTGCAGTAGCAACAAATGAGAGGGAGTTGCAGTGCAAATGCAAAGTTGGCAGCAATATAGCAGTGTCAGCAACAACATAGATGCAGCATCAAAGTTGCACTGTGGTTGGTGGGCAGCAGTAGCCAGACATCAGCAACTTCGCAGGAGTTGATACAGAAACAGGTTGTTGTGGCAAGATGTGCAACACTATAGAGAACGCAATCCTCGCTAAGAGGGAGTGTTAGTTTTTGTAGCATCGAAATGTGTTCTAGCCACGAAATTTTCTGGAGACGCTAGAATACATGAGATCTCCAAAACCTAGAAATCGTTTTTGGAAACTCTACCTAGAAATGACTTAATTAGATTATTAACCTAATTTTTTAAGTTTCCTAAGTCTAAACTTAAGAAAACTGGTTAATTAATCAGAATTAATTAATTCAAGGTGAAAATTCTCTAGAAACTCACACGGATCGATCCAGAAATGATCTGAGCCATCAATTAACATTTAATTGTGGTCATTGCAATCCCAACAGGAAGATATAAGAAGGGATCGACGTGGTGATGGAGAATACACCAATGGAGATACTCAGTGGCCCATGCAGTTCGATTTTCTCAATACTAGAGACTCAGCATAGGAGATAGAGCCAAAGGGTGAGTAGCAAGTGGCAGAGGAGGTTAGTAGCATTTCCGAAGGAAGTATTCCAATTTCGGGAGAGACAGTGAGAGGTAGTGTGAAATTCCCAAAGGGTCTACGCAGGGGTTGACGTAGAAGGATCTACGTGTGGCTGGGGAGGCAGTTTTGGGCACAGAAATTAGTTGTGGGGTGAGGGAAAATTCTGACAATAATTTTTGCCAGTACTTCTCTCAAATTAGATAACCAGTAGAGCATCTAAATTATTGTACTCAGATTTGCTGCTAAATAATAATAATAATAAAACCCTCATTTGTTGCACCGGTTTTCGCAAGTTGGGTTTTTCCGCTGACAATTGTCCAAAAACAACTATGTTAAATTTTTGTGTGCTAGAATTTCTCAGTTTCTAGTATTTTATTTTTCGCAGTATTTTTATGGTGAAAATCGCAGTAGTGATTTATTCATTGTTTGTCATAGGAAATAAACTGCATAATTAAATTGACAGTTAGGAGAATAATTTCCAATTATTGCAATAGATGAAATTTTCACAAGAAAAACTTATGCGATTATAAGTGTTGAAAAATACAAATAATGATCTAAGGAAAAAAAATCCCCAGAGAAAACACTCTAGCAAAAATCTTAACCTACCTAGATGTGTTACATGGCTTTATAAACATACTAGAACCATTTTTACATAATGGCCCAAAGGCTGCAGAATTTGGATTACAATTGAAGACCAGAAGGTGCATGATGGTGATGAAGTCTGAAAAAAATTCTGACTACTTTGAAATGTACTCTACTCATGGGGTAGTTAACACTCGAGTGGTCAACATATTTCTCTATTGAACATTTGATGACAATCTAACAGAAGAAGAATTTCGAAAGGGTTTTCACCCTTGTGGGATTTTTTCCTGGTCTTTGGCCAGATATTGTCTCTCTCTTTCTTGGTTGTCTTCTATTGTATATTAGATTACTTTTCTATCTACAATTGCTTATTGTTACTGGAAGATTGAATTATAATAGATATTGCTAATTGAAGAAGAATTGTCATAAGTGATTGTGTTAAGCATAGAACACTTGAAAATTAATATGGTATCAAAGTTGCGGTGAAGACAAGCCCAAGGACACAAGAGACAAGCAATCACCTTCGGAGAAATTTGAAGAGGCCTATTTGACTTTGTCAAGTTGTCTTCCTCATACTTCAAGGAGGGAGAGAAGCTTAATGAATCATCAAATTTTGTTGCCTGGAAGATCAAGTTGGAAGTGACCTTGGATGAAAACAATGTCTTGGAATATGTGGAAGGAAAAGTACCTGAGCCTCGGAAAATGCTTTTGTTGCTATCAAGGCCTAGTATAAGAAAGGTGAGATCGAAGCCAAGAAAATAATTATTGATTCTTTGAGAGATGATTTACTTACCTACATTTCTAAGTTGAAGAAGTCCAAGGAAATCTATGATAAGTTGGTTGGGATGTATGAGGTCAACAATTTGAACTATGTTCTCTCCTCGAAAAATCAAATCAAGGATATCAAGATAAACAAGGGAGAGACTATGCAATCATACGTCATGAGATTATCACAGCTCAGGGATCAATTGTTGATTGTTGGAGAATCCATGTCTAATAGAGAGTTAGTACCCGTTGCACTTCAAGTTCTTCCTCCAATTTGGTAGACATTTTTACTACTATAAGCAACAATGACAAGTTCCCAACATTTGATGAACTGGTTGGCAAGTGCACTCAAGAAGAGACCAGGATGATTTCTAGAGGAAGGATTCAAAGGCATGAAGAAGGAGAACCCTCTACATTCGCTTCTCATGACAAGAAGAGGATAGGAAGAGGAATATCATCTAATTCAAGAAATCTTGCCCCTGAATCAGAGGATTCCAATAGAAGAGTGAGGAGAATTGAATGTTTCAACTGCCACAAGCATGGTCACTATGCCCAAGACTGTTCGAAATAGAAAGATGCTCAAAGGTCCAACTACAACAACATGTTCAATGATAGAAGAACAAATGATTTTAGAAGAAGAAGAGATGCTCATGATGATCGTGAAGAAGGCCATCATCCTCAAAAGAGATCAAGAAATTCAAGGTATGGAAATAATGCAACTGCTACTCAATCTGAATATTTTCTTTTTTTTGCTCTTTCTAGTTCCTCGCCCCCGAATTCATATGATAGTTGGTTGATAGATAGTGGGGCCTCTAGACATTTCACTAGGTATCGTGAAGTCCTCTCAAACCTGGTTGAGAGGGAGACTAATTTGAAGATCATCCTTGGGTACAACCCTACTTATCCTGTGGAGGGTTTCGATTTTGTTTCATTTCATTTGGACTATCGTGAAATCGCACATCTACATGATGTTATGTATGTTCTGGGATTGAAGAAGAATCTTGTATCTATATCTTCCTTGGAAGACAAAGGGATGAAGGTTGCCTTCATAAGAGGAAAGGTCCTCGCCTGGCCTATGGAATCTCACATGAGGGATGCATTTACTTTGGGATCTAAAATTGAAAGACTCTATAGAGTCAATGGAAGACCAATTTGAGCATTAGTACACAATAGCAATCATCAAAGTGAGCTATGACACCGAAGGTTTGCTCATCTTCACTATGAAGCTCTGCCGAAAGTAAGGAGGATGGTTTCTGGAATGCCTGATGTTCAAGTTAATCATGATGGAGCATGTCCAGGATGTGCAAGTGGAAAGAAATCAAGGGGACCATTCATTGGTAGTAGGAGCAAGACCAATGATATTGTACAACTCATACAATTTGACTTATGTGGACCCATGCCAGTGAAATCTCTTGGTGGCTACCTCTTCTATATAACCTTTGTCGATGATTTCTCACGAAAGACATGGATATTCTTCTTGAAGCACAAGGGCGGAGCATTTGACATGTTCAAGGACTTCAAGGCACTAATAATAGAGAATCAAACAGGGAAGTGAAGCAAGGTCTTTAGGTCTAATAATGGTGGAGAATTCACTTGGAACAAGTTCATTGACCTTCACAAGAAATCTCAAATCAAGGAGACTAGTGTACCTTACAATCCTCAACAAAATGGAGTGGCTGAAAGAAAGAACAAGACCAACATGGAAGCTTCCTCCACCAAGTCAACCTCAAGAAGATCAAGTCGGCCTCAAACAGGGCAATTCCATCTCACCACAATCCTATATATTGGAGCAACTCCGACTTCATTTGGAACACTCACTCGTTATGTTGAATTTGCAGTAAAAAGTTCAGAAACTGGTTGCAATAAAAGGTGCGAAGTTACTAGAGAAGAACGAAAGAAGCTTGAAGAAAGGAATTAAGTTTTTCGATTATCTTTCTCTCACACATGCAGAGTTATTGAGCTAAATCTGGGACCGAATTTCTCTCTCTATCGCAGGATCGAAGTTCTGAAGTTGGGGGTCAAAAATTCTGCTGCAGTTGCAGTAAACTGGATTGAAGTTTGTGAATGTTGCTAGGCTGAAATTATTGTATCAAGGTCGAAGATGTGAAGTTGTTGCATCAAGGTCGAAGTTGTGAAGAGGTCGAAGATGTGAAGCTGTTGCATCAAGGTCGAAGCTGTGAAGCTGCATCAAAGTCAAAGTTCTGGATTGAAGGATTGACTTGGTCGAGGAGGAAAGTTTGTTGGTCTACGGTAGTGTTATAGGAAACGTCCCCCCCCCCC
>APFE031491221.1:54941-76192 GCA_000404065.3 Pinus taeda | reverse complement strand
GATGTGGATGGAAAGATAGTCCGATTTCTTTGTGCTTGCGGTGTACCATTCAATGTGCTTCGCTCTCCCTATTGGCATGAAATGGTAAAGGCCATCAATGAAGCCCCAAAAGGATAAAATTCCCCCAACTATGAGAAAGCTAGAACAGTGTTATTAAAAAGAGAAAAAGCAAAGGTTCAAAGAGCTTTGACACGTTTTACAAATGAGTGGGTAGATTGTGGGGTATCCATTGTATCAGATGGGTGGACAAATATTAAAAACCAACATTTGATAAATGTTCTTGGTGTTTCTGCTAGTGGTGCAGTATTTATTACATGTCATGACTCCTCCATCAGTGCATCTTCACAAAACATTGCAGATCTCCTATTGCAATCAATCAAAGATGTTGGTCCGAATAATGTGGTTCAAGTGATCACAGATAATGTAGCGAATTGTAAGGCAACAGGAAAAATTATTGAGCGTACTCATCCACACATCTTTTGGTCTGGGTGCCTAGTTTACACATTGAACTTTTTGATGCATGATATTGTGAAACATAAAGAATGTGGGTGGATTAATGAGCTTTACAGGAGAGGGAAGCAACTCATTAAATTCATCACAGGGCATACAAGGGTAAACTACTTCTATGGCACTTACTCCAAGTTGCAGTTGCTTAAACTTGCAAAGACAAGATTTGCCAGTTATTACCTCACCTTTAGGCGGCAAGTGAAGGTGAGACAAGATTTAACTAATATGGCGTGTGTTGAAACATGGGATGAAATTAACACTGATAGAGATGGTGTTAATGCAGCCAAGGACACTATTATTGACATGTACTTTTGGTCACAGGTTAAATATGTATTGCAATTCACCAAACCAATTTATTACATGATCAAGTTTGAAGATTCAGATCAACCAATAATTGGGGAGGTGTATGAGCAAATGGATAGCATGTCGGGTCAGATTAAAGACATTGTTGAGCCTAGAGATATCACCTTATACAATTACATTTGTGCAGAGGTGGAAAACCGATGGGAAATGCTAAATGTTCCATTGCATGCATTAGCATATGTTTTGCCACCTAAATACTATCATCCATCATAGCTTTCAACACTAGCCCCTGGGGGGGAAGCAAGAGAAAGCCACACCAAGATCAAGAGGTTCACAAAAAATATATGGTTGCATTGAGTAAATTAATCCCTGATGAGGAGGAGGCTGCCATGGTACGGAGACAGTTGAGCAACTATACGCTTAACACTAGTCCATTTGGGAGCATGCATGCAATTAGAGATCGAGAGACTTTTTCTTCTCTTGAGTGGTGGAACATGCATGGAGGGGCTACCCCACTTCTACAAACTTTAGCATGGCGGGTGCTATCACAGGTGGTAAACACTTCTTCTGAAGAGAGGTGTTGGAGCTCTTATTCTTTCATCCACAGTGTTAAAAGGAACAGATTGAGTGTAAACCAGGCAAAGAGCTTGGTTTGTGTTCATTACAACTTGTGATTGTTGTTCCATTATTGTGATGATGCAAAGACTAATAAAGACCTTAAGATTTGGGACAAGAATCCAGAGGAGCCCAATTTGGAGGATGGAGTGTTGCGATTAGAGCAATTAGAGGATGCTCTTATCCAGGTATGTCCATTGTGGTATGAATTTTCCTTATAAAACATTTCTCTAATTCATGTTTTTAATTTTTTTTGTTAACTAGTGTTTTTTTTGTATGAATTTTTTGAGCGATTCCAGGATGATGATGATCATGTTGAGATGCCACCCCCATCTGGTCCCTTGATTCTTAGGTTTCATGGTTCAACACCAACAACAGGAGGTTCATCTGCATCCGTTCCAGTGCCACTGCCATAACTTCCACAGACACCATCTTCTTCATTGCCACCACATGGAGGCCCGCCGCCACATTCTCTTCATGGTGGAAGGAGGAGAGATTAGTAGATATATTCACAATTTACTACTTTTGTCATAGATTAATCGTTAGACTTGTAGGCTTGTGAATTTGAACCTTTTTGTCTTGGCGGTGACCAAGTGACATATTTTGTAAACATTATTATTTGAATTTTGGACATGACAAATGTTGACAATTGCTCACTTGTTGGATAAATCATAATATGCTCTATGTTTTATGTTCTATAATATGCTTAAATGTTTTATGTTTTATAATATGCTTAAAAATTTGATGTATGTTTGTAATTGCTAGAATATAGATTGGTTGATGTACATACTAGACTACAAATGGAATCATGAAGCCATATCTATCTTGATTATTGCAAAAATATGCAGGTTTCATGTCTCCTACAACTAATTGGTATTTGGGGATGTTTTTGAGTATATAAATGCAAAAAAATATAAATATTATAAATATATATATAGCAGACGCTTCGTTTCCTAGATTTTTGGAAAATGACGCTTCCGCGTCCCCGCTTCCAAAAAATGTCCACATTTTGTCTCGTTGTCATGACTCATATGAATCTACTGAAGGAAGAGTTCTTGACTGGGTTTTCGTCTGGATAGGGGTTTTTCCCTAGTTGTCTGCCTACATCTGGTGTCCCTGATCTTCATGTTTTGTATTTGATAATTGCTTGATGAAACAAAGATAAAAGAAGAGCATAAGAAATTTAATCAGAACACAAGAATATCACAATTAATTATCATCATAAGAAAATCTTTCTACCTTTCTAATTTTCCAACATGGTTTCAGAGCTAAGGTGCAGAAGAAGGAAAAAGGCAGCTTGAAGATCTATTGAAAGGAGAATAATGAAATCTCGAGAATTTGAATAAGGGTCATCAAAGGGAATCATATAAGGAGAAAAAGCCTACTATCTTCAAGAACCATGTCTAACTCAATAAAGAGAGAAAACAAATTAGAAGGAGCATCCAATTACAGGGCATGGAAAAAGAGGATAGATCTCATCCTGAAGAAGAATAAAGTCTTGGATCTAGTCAAAGAAAAAGTAAAAAATCCTACAAATGAATCAAGTGAAGCAGTGAAAGCAAAGTTTAGAGAAACAAAGATTTTGGCCATAAACCTAATAGTGGATGGAATAAAGCAAGGTTACTTGGGAGCAGGAGCGAAAAAGGGGAGAAGGAACAGGAGCAACATTTTCAGAAGCTCTCGGTTTGGGAGCAATTCCGGGAGCGTTTTTTATATAATATATACTTTTTTATATTTTTTATATTTTGATGCATATATGTCAACAAAAGCATGTAGAATGATGAATTAGATATAAAAAACATAGGTTGAACCATATAACAACAATCATCTAGAAGTTATTAAAAAGTTGGAAAAAAATCGGGATTAAATCCTAAAAACCCGATTTTTTCAACTAGCTGATTAAATCGGCCGATTTTTTCACTCCCGAAAAAATCAGGATTAAACCGTAATAAATCGGGAGTCGAGCCAAAAAATCGCCAAAAATCTGACAAATGGGAAGATCCGGTTTCTTCATTTTTAGTTTGGAAAGATCCACGGTTTTCTCAAGCCTTATCTTATCATGTAGCTTCATAAGTTTGAGCATCAAGTGACTTTCCCCTGCACAATAAATATCATTATATTCTCTTTTCAAATAATTATGAGCTACCAACTAATCCAGTAAATTGATCTAAAACAATTGCAAAAACCACCTGCTACATTATTCTGGACTTCTGTTGCTTGAGAGAGTACCAGTGTAAAAGTTAAACATATTACTAAGAAAGTCATAATAAGGGAGGAAGAAGTCATTTTCAATTGCATAACGCAATATATTTTTTCCTCTCTTTAGATCTTCTCTCTGGAATAATGTAGATTAATGCTTGTGCATGTGGATTTTATATTTTTTTGAATGGACTGAGTTGCTTCTAAGGAAATCTTATCTTGAGTGTTTCCAGTTTCAGTGTCCAAGGTATGAATCTTTCCAGTAGTGAAGACTAGATCCTTTCGTACAGTGGAAAAAATGTTTCCAATTTTATTTTAGAATTTCGCAACAATTTCATCAATCTAGACTCTTACTATACTAGAGTTCTGCTCAGAATCTTAATAATTTAAACTCGTTCGATTTATTTTCTAGGAGTCCTAAAGGTAACATTACTAAATATGTTTTTTAACCAAAAAAAACTGCATCCCGGAGCAGAGTTGAAGGGATGTTTCCAATTTTATAATAGAATGTCTCGATACAACTATACAATTGCTTCCCTAGGGTTTTGTTTCTAGAGGACAACTGAGTCCATTTGTATCCCCAGGGGCTAGACATTCTTCCTCTAGAGGAAAAGGCAAAGTCATTCCCTATTCCCGAAAAAGGGGCAAAGGATCTCAGTCACTAATTACTTTATGACATGTAGATGACTCATGATATACAGTTTGTTGGAAATACTAAGAGCGGGGGTCAATCAGTATTCCTTAGCAATTAGCACTTTTAAATCTTTTCAGAGCATTAGTTAATCTTCAATTATTATGAATGTTTATGCAGTAATAATAGTAAATAAAAGAACACAGTAGACACAAGAATTTTAGGTGGAAAACCCCCTCCGGGTCAAAAACCACCAAACGCTTTTCTAATAAATTCTTTAATCTTCAACCCAACTGAAATGAAAGCAACAACTTCCTAGAATTCTAGAAAAGCATTATTCTCCAGCTCCCACTAGAAGGACACCCCAATGCCCTAGTTTCTTCAGTAGTCAACTGAATGGATGCCCCAACATCCTAGACCAACTTACCACCATGAAGTGTTCACGACTCCAACCTGTAGGCGACTTCATGCACCAGCCTAGCACCTCCCCGCCACCCTATAATGACTAAAATGAGACAAGAGTGGATTCTCATACCAGGGACAATGATCCACGATACAATATGATTGACAATGATTTTGACCAATGTTGCACGAAGCGCCCCCCCCCACGGTTCCAAGCCCCGAAGCGCATCCCGTATGGAAGCGCCTAGGATGCTTGGCTGGAAGCGCGCTTCCGAAATTCGGAAGCGACACTTCCGAATTTTTTGCCGCTTCTTGGAAATTCGGAAGCGTGGTACGGAAGCGCCGAAGCGTGCTTCGTACGGCGCTTCGGGCGTCGAAAGCGTGGCGCTTCGAAGGAGGAAGCGTACGCTTCCAGAAAAGCTTCCGGAAAAGCGTTTAGAAAATCGTTTTTTTTTTTCAATTTTTTTTTTTAATTTTAGGTGAGTTTGCTTGTTGGGGGTGGGTCCACCTCGGGTTAGGGTGACGAATGAAGGCAAAAAAAAATATAAATATAGCAAATGCTCCCTCATGGTAATGTTAAATTCTTAAAGTAAAAGTGGCATTCTCCTTTATTTTTCATTTTCATCCTTTTACTTAAATTTTTAACATTACCACGAAATGACTCAGGATGTTTGAGAGTGGTTCCAGCCTCATTGGACTTCATATGGAGAAAATAGAATTGCATATACTATTCAAAATTCAGCAAACTTAACAGTTTTCAGGAATTCAGGATCAATGGGATTGTGACATTTCATTAGATTATATCAAGTATGAAGGTATGTGATTAGCATTTAATCAAGAGCACCAAGCCCTATATGTACCCTAGTGTTGGTGGTGTTAATTGTTGAACTCTTTTGTCACGCGGCACGCCCTTAGCAAAAAATTACCTTTCAATCAAGTCAAAATCATCGATCAAGCATGCTAAGCTTTTTCTACCATATTTTAAGTCTTGAATTAGCTAGTTTGATCAAAATTAGGCAATGTTGACTAATATCCCTAGACAATCGAGGTAGAGGCAAAGGCTACAAGAGGAGAAGAATTTAGATTCTAGATGGTTGATGCATCTAAATGGTTGATGCTCGAATAATTAATCATAATGTACAATGGATGTTATATCTATCTTGATTTATGCAAAAATATGCATGTTTTCATGTCTTCTACAACTAATTTGGTATTTGGGATGTTTGTTTTGAGTATAAATGCAAAAAAAAATATATATATATATAGCAGACGCTTCCGCAGATGCTTCGCTTCCTAGATTTTTGGAAAATGATGCTTCCGCGTCCCCGCTTCCAAAAAACGTCCCTGCTTCGTCCTTGCTTCGTGCAACATTGGTCCTAATCCTTCAGAGGGCTACATTGGCACATGTAGGGTGTGTGTAGAGAGCCATGGGCCTCCAAACAATAGACAACATTCCATGTATCCCTAGAGATGTTCAGAGATTGCTCGAGTTTCATCTATTGGACGAGGAAGATGCACTTGGTTCACCATGCCCCACCGACCCCCCCAGTTGTAGCATGCACTTGGCAGATGGCCTAGGACTTGTATGCTGATGTGGCATCACTTGTATTATCATCTGAGCCCTTACAGATGGTCTACATGCATCTTTGACCTACTTAGAGACCCATGAGGTTACTTGTGTAGCCCCACACCCATTAGGAGCACCGTAGGTTTATTATTTGGAAAACAAGGGGCCAACCCCTTGTCAACTACTTTTGGGAGTCCAATTCATCATTATGGCACTTATGGACTTCATCATGCTTCTTAGAAGGCCCAACGACATGTATTATTTATCATTCGACCTCTTAATAGGCTTATTATTTTGTTTATGAGCTAGTTTGGTGGGCCTATCACCAAAAGTTAGTTATTTTGCACATTATTTTATTTTAGGGGGTAATGTAGGCCTAATTAGCTAAATCGAACTCATTAGAAGTGTATAAATAGAAGTGACGAGGATTCATTTTAGCATCATCACTTGGATTGGACTTGTTTCTGTCCTGAGAATGTCGTTGTCCTTCTTGGAGGATGAATTTTGGAGCATGGAATGAATTTTGATGCTTGGATTATTTTCTCTTGTCTTGGAGCTTCTTGATTGACAAATTCTTGATGATTGGATATGCTCTTAATACATGTAAGTGCAATTTAATGCTATTTTCTTTTCTATTTTTGCCACATACATTGTTGCTGGGATTTCGTTATACTAGGTCTAATTTACTACATCCATTTATGCGAAGTTGTGGAAATTCGGTTTCTAGATAGTGATGCTTCATGTATGGGCCATGTATTATGAATGAATGTTCCTAGAGATGCCTCTTCATTGAAATCCATCTTGATAAGCCATCAATTTTGCAAAATGAAGTATAAAGTTCTTGATGCTGCTTTTCTTGCTGCCCTAATGCTTTGCAAAGTTGTCTTTGAGGCCTCCTTGACATAGAAAATCCAAAGTCCATAGTCATAATTCTACTTGACTCCAATCTCCCCAAAAGGATTGGGCACTGGTCCTCCATAGGTGATCACCTCAAAGCTTATTTCTTTCACCTTCCCCTCTTTTCTAGGCCTAGCCTACATAGGTCACCTAGGGCATCAATCATCTCACAATCTAGCCATCCAAACACTTTGATTTTTGGTCCACAACTGCGCTAGTGTGTCCTCAAGAAGCCCTCCAAATTTCATGAGATTCCGACTGTGGGATCTCAATTATCTCACAATCTAGCCATCCAAACACTTTGATTTTTGGTCCACAATTGCGTTGGTGTGTCCTCAAGAAGCCCTCCAAATTTCATGAGATTCCGACTGTGGGATCTCAATTATCTCACAATCTAGCCATCCAAACACTTTGATTTTTGGTCCACAATTGCGTTGGTGTGTCCTCAATTGGGATCTTGAGATATTGCAAGCCCTAGCTTGAAGACTGATTCTTGCCCCTGGGTTCCTTAGGCTAAAAGCCTCATTGTGATCCTCACATTGCCTTGCATTAAAAATTCTTTCTTTGGTCCCTTTCTCCCTCTGGAATAGGTTAAGCATATCATTGGTTGCTAAACCTTCCCCCCTTGACCTAGCCTTGGGTCCACTTGGTCCTGTGTGGTCCCATACACTATTAAGGATAATTCTTCAAGGATCACTTGGAATCCAAGCTTTCACAAGAATTTTAAGGTCCATGAACCTCCATTATAAGATACAAACCTTAAACCTAAACCTTGAAATTCCCCTTAAGCCCTTCCTTGAGAGCTTTCAACCTTGCCTTCTAAAGCAAGCAAGCCACATATTTGAGCCTCTCTTGTGAATAGGCTTCCTGGATCACCCCTCACCCTATCATTGGTCCATCAATTTCGTGATCCTTATCATAATGAGTCTCCTCCCATTGGTGAAAGTCCAAAAGAGTAGGGAGCCTTAGCTGAGGTGACAGTGGGCTATTACTCCATTGTTGCCCTTAGCCTAGTAGGAGCTGTTCAAGGATCCCTGCTAGTTTGAGCGGTAACAGGCATTAAAGGGAAGGAGACCTTGAAGGACATGATTTGCAAAAGATACAAGACACAAGGAAGGATACAAGGAAGGAAATAAGGAACGACACAAGGAAGGGCACAAGGAAGAATACTCAAAAATTCATCTTAAAGGTAGGCTACTACATGAAAGATATCATCTCTCTCTCTCTCTGTCATTGAAGGCTGTTGATTACTCATCATCATCTTGAAGAAAAACATCCATCTCTTTTGGAAGCTCTTTGATCATCACTTGTTTTGGAAGGCATCACAAAAGGAAGCATCAAGAATCCCAGGAACATCAACTACACTTCTTTGAAGCAACTTGAAGTCATTATTATTCTAGGCATCCTAGAAGTCATCATTTTGGGACATCTTTGAAGTGTCTTGGAAGTCTTGGGAACATCAAGGTATTTGAAGATCTCTTCATCAAGCTAGATACTCTTACATCAAGTAAGTACTACATTATTCTCTATGGTTCAATCCTCAAATCAAATGACTTCATTTTGTAAGGAAGACAATAAGCTTGATGCGTCAACAAACATTCAAGCATGGAAGAAAAGAATAGATTTGATTCTCGTAGAAAATGAAGTCATGCACTACGTTCTAGGGAAAGTTGTAGAACCAGAGAAAGATAAAACTCAAGAATTGGCTAAGAACATTAAAGGAGAATTGAGGGCTCAAAGGATTCTCATAGAATCCATCAAGGATCATCTCATTCCTTTTGTTGCAAATTTGGGCACATCTAAAGAAATATATGACAAGTTGATGAAATTGTATTCTGTTAGCACTACAGGTTAAAACATATCATTAAGGAGTAGACTTTATAAGACAAGGTTATCAAAGGATGAAGACTTGGCCTCATATCTCTTAAAAGTTTCACAATTGAAGGATCAATTACAAGGACTTGAAGAAGTTATTTCTGATTCTGAATTAACAAGTTGTATACTCAATGTATTATCTCCAGAATGGAGTAGTTTTTTGACAAGAATCTATTCAAGAACGGACACTCCAAACTTCGATGAGCTATGATCTTTGTGTATGATAGAAGAGACAAGAGTGAAGGCAAAGGATGACACCAAACCAAATAAAAATTCTCAAGATTTTTCTTCTAAAGTAAAGAAGAAGAAAGGGAAGTTTGGAAAGTTTGAACCTTGTCAAAGGAACAACAACAATCAACCACAAAGAAGTCAAGATATGTCCAAAATATAATGCTTTGGATGCAATGAATATAGACACTTTAAGAGAGATTGTCACAAAGACCCGCAAAACAGGAAAAACAACAAGAGGAAGGAAAGAAGTGGAGTGCAGACAACTGAAGAAAATGAAGAACCCAAAAAGAAGCTGAATATCCCAAGGATCTTTATTATTGAAGAACTTCATCACTGCCAGGTTTACTTACAATTTGTTTTCTCTTTTATTAGAAGATGGCAGTGAGAGTAGTATGTGCAGGTTACATTTGTAGAAGAGTTTTGGAGCATGACATCATGGAATCATGGAAAGAAGCATAAAGCATTGGAAGGATTAGAGTCTACACCATTAGTTGCATCTCATTGGTAGCAGTCATCAAGCAAAGATAGAATATTTTGGACCATCCAACACTTCATAGTTCATACAAGTACTTTTTGGCATCCTGTTGTGTTCTAACAAGAAAGGATCACAAGGATCCTTGATAACAATTATGAAGGTTCTTCACTATGTGGAAGAATCTTTGTATCATGACAATAATATATTTCTACTATAAGATTATAGAAACTAGCATCAAGGAGGCTTGCAGGTATGAAGATAATCAAGTTACAACATGAAGGAGCACTTCTCATCTTAGACATCATCTCCAAGGAAAGATGCATCTCGATCAAAAGAGAAGAGGACTAGATGACAATATGAAGGAAGAGGTATGTATATCTTGAGAGATCTTCATCAGGAAGTAGAATTCATGTCTTCGGATATATTGTAGGAAGAGCTGGTTGCAAAAATGTGCTTGGTAGCATGAGCATAAGATTGGATTGGACAAAACTCTTCCATTTGGTTGCTCGACACATAGAAGCATGATAGATGAGCATGATGATATGTTTTGGTTAAGAATGAACTCCTCCACATGTTTATCCGATAGATAGAAGCATAATAAATGGACAGAACACATGATGATATTGGTCAACATCCAATATGGTCTCTTGAAGAATGAAAGATGGACAACTTCAAAGGGAGCTGCATAAACTCTAATGGATATGACATTAAAATTTGTTGACTAGTTCATTTGATGAACACATTGATTGATATTTGAAAGGCAAAAAGCATGAAGAAGGATTCTAGTATGAAGATAGACCATGTAAAGGGATGTTGACCTCAGAAAGTGTTGGTAGTAGAATATGACATCTTGACAAGAAGGGCTATCATGATTGGGTAACTCCGGTATTGATGACTCGTTTGAGATATGACTTGGCTACCTGGAAGAACATGTTGCAGAAGTACAAATTGGAAAGATAGCAATTGATATATTACATCTACAACTGTTTGGTTTAAACTCAAATCTAAAACACATGAATTGAGTGAACAACATTGGTTTGACTTAGAAGTATTGATGGCAGAAATGTGTACACCATGAAGGCGTGAAAGGTAGCAAATCATGAGATAGCTTGTTGATTATGTTATTCACTTTCTCGATGGACAGAGGGAGCCATGATTAGCTCTACATTGATTGGTTCGGCAAGATACTGTTGATGATGAAGAAACTGTAAATAATGATTGATGGAAAGTGATGTAAAAGGCTAATGGCAAGAAACCTATCATGAAGATAGATTGAGAAAGAGTTTGGCTCCATAACATCTAGGAAGGTTGAAGCTCAGACATGATATGATGATAAGAAATAGGAGCCCTTACAACTACTACTATGATCTCCACAGATGAACAAGTAGTGGATGAATGAGATAGAATGAAGATTATGATTGAGACTAACTAAGAACTGTGATAATGTCTCCCTAGTTGAGTGGGAGCTAAGATCTACTTCGTATTTTAAAGGGGATAAGGACTACTTCCCTAATTAAGAGGGAGTGATATGGGACACTGTATTCTCCAAATGTGTGATGCACTAGGCTAGACTAACCACTGTACGTCTAGTGTATGGCGCTAGGAGAGAGAATGGAGTATTGGATAAACATCTAGGACTGGTACTCCTTGAAGATTGAGGATCCAAGATCGGAAGTAGTCCCATGGACCGACACTCTTTGAGGATCTGACAGGGTATCCAAGATAAGAGTGGTCGAAGAGGACGCATATTCTTTGAGGATTGGGAATCCAAGATAAGAATAGTCCTGAAAGGACATACTTGGTGAACATCCAAATGGGGTATGCGCCTTGAGAGGCTATGGTGGTGTCCATGTTTGTGCCTCCCAACATTATGTTCTAATTCTGTGGAGAGTTAGAGATGGTTACTAAAAAAAGGCCTGACTAAGTTGCTATTTGACAATGCTGGTCATGATGTTGATGCTTAAAAAATGGCTTACCAATCTGACTCTTCTTATGAGAATATTTCCGTTTGAGTGTATCCTTGTACCTGTTAAGGAATTATGAATACCTCCCCAGTTAAGAGGGAGTGTTGGAAAATGTAACTAGGTTTGGTCTTCATAATTGCTATTGTACTTATGTTATTATATATTTCATGTATAAGATAAAAAAGATGAATTGCTATTATACTTATGTTGTTATATATTTCATGTAAAAGATAAAAAAGATGAAAAGAAATATTATTTTTTCAAGCATGGGTTTCATGCTTAAATTGATTTGTCATCTGGTCAAACATGCTCTTCATGCTTCTAGGGTTTATTGAGTCAAAATAATATTTGTCATAAGTCAAAATATTGTATTGGAATCAAGTCCCATTTGGACTTTGAAAAGAAAGTGGAAAAATAATTTTATTTGAGTCAAAAATGTCATTTTTATACCCACAAGACCAAGTTCGCCTTGCCTCATCAAGTCGGCCTTGGAAGGGGTAATTCGACCTCCTGGATGTGTATAAATAGAAGATAGTTCAACCTCATTTGAAGACAAGCAAGCAAGTTCGACTTTTGTGCCAAGAAGAAAGATAAATATTGATGAAGGAACCTAGATGCAAGAGCGAAGGTCTATGGAAGCAAGGAGAGAGAAGGGGAAGTTCTAAAGAAGGGTTTTTTGCCCTATTCTCTCACACGTGCGTGTTTCTGGAGCTGCTGCAAGGGCTAAAGTTGCAGATCTACTGTAGTTCAAAACTTGTGTTGCTGGGGGCCAAAATTTTGTTGCTGGAGCAAATTTGGAAGGTTTTGACTTGAGTAGACTTTGACTTGTTGGAAGAACTTGGAAGGAGGGTTTACTTGGTTCTTGTTCGAGGTCTTGGTCTTGTTGTTTGGGTCTTGGATTTCTCATTTGATCTGATTCTATAAGAGAATAATTTTTCTGGGTTTTCCCCTTAGAGGGATTTTGCCTTGGCTTGGAGCCTACATCTTGTGTTCATAACTTCATTCTCTATTTGTGATCTTAATGGTCTATGGTTTTGGTAGTTGTTTGATGAACAAAACATAATAAAAGTAATAAGAAGCCCACATAGTTTCACAAGAAACTATCAAGTAAAGAGAAATCACCCTAACTGCTACCCCTACTGATTTCTTAACAACATGTCTTGCTTCTTCCAATGCAGTTCTAAGCCATGCTGGCCTCTTTCTAATCTCAGGAACAATAACTGTTTCTACTGGTTTACAAGTCCCTTCTAGCTCTTGAGGACATTCTGTAGAACTCAAACATTCTCCTTTCAAAGCCTCATGCTTTACTTCATAGGAGTCCATGGAAACTTCCTTAGACCTCCAATATGCAAACTTCTCATCAAAGGTGACATCTTGACTGTGTTCAAAAATGTGACTAGGTTCAGTCTTCATAATTATGATTTTGTAAAGAGTAAAAAATAATGTATTTGAGTTAGAAAGAAAAGTTATTTTTATCATTTCCCATTTGGACATTTAAAAGAAAGAAAATTGAATTTTTAAAAGTATGAGTTTGTGTCTCCAAGATGACCAAGTCGACCCTCCAGAAGACAAGTCGGCTTAACCCCTTTTTGGCACCCATTTGACTTCATTGATGACTATATAAAGAAGATATCCGTCCTCCCTCATGAGCACTTACATATGCAACATACAAGTCGTATCTGTTTGCAAACTAAGAAGTATACAAGGAGTGAAGAAGGCCAAAGTACAAAAGGTCAAGAAGATTTGTGTATGCCCTCGCTCAAGCAAGAAGAGAAGACCAAGGAATAGTACGGGTCTCTATAATTTCTTCCTGTGGTATTTAAGCTTTTTGACGCATACGTTTCTGTGGTCAAGCAAGTTTTCTATGGCATCATACTTATGTAGTATCCAAGCTATTTGTTGCACCATATCTCTGTGAAATCTGAGTTTTCTGTGACATTATATCTCTTTGAAATCCGAGTTACTTGTTGCATCTTCTAAGGTAAAGGGCTGAGACCTTGAGGCGTATATCTGAGGTGAACCTGAAGCTGATCTCCGTGACATAGTAAAAGTTCTGAAGCAGACTTGGAGGACATTTTTGTGGACAGATTTGTGACAATTATTGCCTAGTGGAGGGTTGACTTTGCACTTGGAAAATAGTTGTTAGATATGATTTTGATTTCTCTTGTTGACAAAGAAATAGAAGGAAAGGATTGCTGGGTTATCCCCTTGTGGGTTTTGCCATGACCTCTGGCCTAATTTCTTGTGTCTTTTGTCTTTTGACTCTTGTGCATTGTGATTTTTGTTTGAATGGCTAAATTGTTAATGTATAATTACTTGATAACATAACTAAATGAAGTGAATGCTAAGAAAATATATATATATCAGTTACAAGTAATTATCATGATCAGAAATTCTAGTCTACAAATGAATTTCAACAAAATGACCTCAATCCGCCGCTGCTCTGGAATATAAAATCTATAGGTCTTTGATGATTCACTGTAAACAAAAAATATGCCTTTCTTTCCTAAAGGTTCCAACTTGTTCCTTTTGTCCTTAGGAACATGAATTTAGACAGGGCAACCAAAGATTCTCATATGCCCAACCTTTGGCTTTTGTATAGAGAACGCTTCTTTAGGAGTCATACCTTCCAGAATTCGATGAGGACTTCTATTTTGAATGTATACAACTATCAATGATGCGTCTCCCCATAAGAACAACGGTAAATCTAGATCATGCATCATAGCCTTGACCAATTCCTCAGTGGACCTGTTTTTTCGTTCTGTTACACCATTTTGTTGTGGATTATAGGGAACAATCATCTACCCCTTAATCCCAACCTCCTTGCTGAAAGCAATGAGTTCTTTTGAGGTGTATTCTCCTCCACTATTAGATCTCGAAATCTTGATCTTCTTACCTGTCAAGTTTTCCACTTCAACTTTGAACTCTTGAAACTTGGTGAAAACTTCATCCTTGGTCTTCAAGGGATAAATCCATGTCTTTTGAGAGAAATCACCAATGGATGTTACATAATACAACGAACCTTAAAGTGATCTCATAGGCATAAGACCACACACATCAGAATGAATCAAATCTAAAATTTCTTTAGATTTGTTGTCACTACTTGGAAATGGTTTTTTGTTCTTTCCAAGTGACAACCTTTACATACATCATCCTGCTCTATTTGCAATTTAGGAACTCCAGAAACTATTTGACTAAATTCATGCAATGCTCTATAATGAAGATGAACATATCTTCTATGCCATAGCTCACTTGGATTAATTTCATCATGCACTAGGGCTTGATCTGGTTGACTCACAAGCCTATACAATCTCCCATCATGAATCCCAATAACCCTAGCATCATCTATGCTAGAGCCCTTGGACCATACAAGTACTTTGCCATCCACAAAAGCTACTCTATCTCCTTTATCTTCCAAACATGAAATAGAGGCAAGATTATTTTTCAAACTTGGTACATGTAGAACATTGCTGAGATGCACATTATTACCAGGTTCCAGCTCTATGGATGCCTTTCCAACTTCTTTGACTGCATAACTGTGGTTGTCTCCAAGTTCAACCCTTTGGGACAACCTCTTTTCCATCACGCTAGAAAGATTTCCACGCTCTTTGGTCATGTGCCTTGATGCACCACTATCTACCAACCACATACATCATAATATGCAATGGAACTTGTAAGAGCGGAAAAGTGAAAGAAATCATTATCACCTTTAGCCTTCGTTGGATGCTCGTCTTCAGCATCAGCTGTGGAAGCATGTTGTTTTCCCTTTCTCTTTTGTTGTTAAACATCTTAGGACAATCCCTTTTAAAATGTCCAAATTTTTGACAACAATAACATTGAACCTTTGACATGTCCTTCTTTTGGGAAGACTTCTTATGTTGAGTGCCAAACTTCTTTCCTTTGTTCTTGAAGTGAGCTGCAAATGCTTGAAAAGCTTCTTCCTTCTTGTCTCTTGACATAAGCCTTGATTCCTCTGAGCACAAGATGTCCATAGTTGTTCAAATGAGGGAGCTTCCTTCCAGCTGCCTATACTTGCTGCAAATGCATCCCATGATCTAGGAAGACCATTGAGTGCTATAGTCACAAGTTCTTGATCATGAACAAATTCTTCAATTGCTTGAATTTGGTCTCTTATTTGTGAAATCGTTATGAAGTATGAAGCCACAGTGTCAACATTCGTCATCTTTATATCCCGAAGTTCATTCTTCAAACACATGGATTGACCAACATTCTTGATAGTGTATAGATAGTAAGGGCATTGTACATCTTCTTGGAAGTATCATGTGTTGTAATGTAGGGGATTAGATGATCTCTAATGGGGTCTACTATAAGACTCGTGGCAGTGATGTCATCCTCCTTAAACGTCTCTTTCCCTATAGCTGCTGGTTCTACAACCTACCCTGTCACAATATCCAAAACCTTGTTCTTCGCAAGAATAAGATCAATTCTAAGTTTCCAAGCTCTGAAGTTTGAGGCTCCTTCCAATTTGTTCTCAGATTTCATAGAAGAAGCCATGGATGTAAATCGACAAGAAGGACTTAAATATAATGATCTTCTCGGGTTTCTTCAAAGGTGATCTCACTGTTCCTTTCTTCACCAAAGCTTTGATACCATATTAATTTTCTAAGTGCGATATAGACTGGCACAATATTTCTGAAATACTGATAATTACTTTTGATGTCGATCTCCCTTTTAAATTATTCCAATATATCATTCAGTGATTATACTTCAAAAATTCAAACTTACAAGAACAATAGGATAGTAGAGATCACAATGCACAAAGAGAATACAAGATTTACCCTAGGAAAACCCACCAAGGGGAAAAACCAACATTCTTTTAAATAGAGAAATTCTTCTATCCAACAAGAGACACACATAGACCTATGTTCAAACCTGGTCAACCCTTCCAAGTCAAGCTTCCCAATTTGATCTAGAACTTTGCTCTGCCTGATATGACCTAGGATTTCTGCGTTCCTGCAGTTGCCAATTACCACAGAATTTCAGCCCCTGCAACTACCCAAAATCTCGGCCCCTTGCAACAAAACTGCTTAGAAAAAATGTGAACCAGAAGAGGGAGACTATCCACACATGCGAGCTTGAGAGAGAGAGAAAGAGAGCTAATTCGACTTCTTCTTCATCCTCTTCGTCCTTCTTGTCATAAGTTTTCTTGCCTAGAAGATGCTTATGAGATGAGATGTGAATTTCCCTTGTGAAGGAGGTCGAGCTGCGTTTATATAGTGTCTTGCTGGGTCGAATGGGTGTCTCCTTTGCCCTGGTCCGACTTGATGACTTTTGGAGCCTAAAATTACAATTTAAAAATTCAAATTTGCTTCTTTTAAAAGTCGCAATGGGACTGACTCAAAATAAATTTTCTTTTGACTCTAGTGTTTAAAATTTGTTTTACAATAATCAATACTAGTACATCAAGTGGCCAAACATACATTTTGAAGACCGACCATAGTTACAAATTCAACAACTCGCACTACCTCTGGGAAATCACTTTGACAAATTTCTCTGACCCCAACAACTAGAGAAACCCACTCGCACTACCTCTAGAAAATCGATTTGGCAATTGGCAAAGGAAACTGTGTCTTCGACAACACACACTGGTAAATTGGTAATTTGCACTGGTTAATTTGGCCTACCTCTTGCAGAAAATAACATTGGTAAAATTCTTCCAAGTAAATCTGGAACAAATTAAAGAAATCAATCTGGGTATTAAACCCTTGGATTTCTCTTCCAAACCCCTGCATTGAACTATTGCAGTAAACCTCTGTGCTTCAGATCTGCTTTGATACCATGTGAAAAATCGATAAAAGCATCACTTATTGCAATCAATTGGTAATTATCCAATGTATTTAATTATGAGAAAAACTATGACTACAAATACTGAATAAAAACACGATTGTAATATTGACAAAAATAAACCACGAAAACTATGATTGAAAACCAATCACAAAATGGACAATATTTTTGGACAAAACATCCCTAGAAAAACCGCAAAGGGAAAACCGATTCTTCAGATTTGAGGGCTTTATTGTTATTCAACAAATTCCGCAATTGATAAATATTACAACACTGCTTTCCAAACCCCGAGAAAGCTTTGGCAAAATATTTCTTCACCTGACATGGCCTCTCCTGCAATTCGACTGTGAATTCCTGCAATCTGCCTTTCCTGCTATCGAACTCATTTCCTGCTATTTGCTCTACAACTGTAAACCTTGATATGCTAGACAATGTTTTAAAACTCTGACTCCGACACTGACTCGACCGAGGGTCGACTCCGACTTCGACTTCGACTCGGTATCGACTCAGCTGGCTAGATTTCAATGACTCGGTCGTTGTAAAAAATACATTAAATATTTTTTTTATAAAAAAATATAATTTTAAATATTTTCATTCATGTTTCCAAACACACAACATTAGAATATAGATAGAAGACAACATATGATCAAAGCAAGCTCATGTATATATCCATTATATCAAAATGGCACCCAGTGCATTGTCCAATACATACATCATGATGATATAGAGATCAAAACAAAAACACATAACCAAGGAGGCTAGAAATGGCCTCTACAACAAAAGTAAACTGTGACCAGTACTATTGGCTAGTGGCGTCACTGGCTACTGCTAGAGGAGCCAAGATCATCTGGATTAACCTCTGGATCAGAGTCAGACAGGGGGCCCCATGGCTCCTCCTCATCATCATCTCCAACTGCAACTGTAGAAGTGGTAGCACTAGTAGGCTGTGCAGCAGCTTCAAGTTGAGATAGACGAGATATGCGCTTCTGTCGTGGCTCCACAAAAGAAGCGCCTGCAACTGGAGGACTTGGCGCTGGCCCTGAGGCTAGTACAAGTGGATCAAGATCTGCGTTCAACTGAACATTATGTTCGAGTGTTGCCTCCACCTGTAAATCCAACTCAAGATCCTCGTCAGAATCAAACTCTGCTGGATGACTCTCCATTACCCAATCTGATGTTGGATCAATGTCTTCCAACACAATGGGATCTGAATCAGGTCTTTTGTTCAGCAGTTGGTTGCGTCTGAGCTGGAGGTTGTTTTGGACATAGACTAGATCATTTAACCATTTTTGATCCAAATGGTTTCTCTTCTTTGTGTGAATCCTCTCAAAGACAGACCAATTTTACTCACACCCAGTAGCACTGCAAGTTTGACTCAAAATATGAATTGCAAACCTTTGTAATTCAAGACAATGGCTTCCAAAAGCCTCCCACCATCGTGCTGCAAAAAACATAGGAGTGTAATGAGTTAGCTCAAAAAAATTACAAATTATATCCAACTTTCAAATTATAAACGATTTAACGAAATAAGTATTAAGAATTTGAAAATTGAAATCTTTGTTTACCTGGCTCATCTACTTCCCTTGCAATCTTTGCTAGGTTCTTCCCAAAGGTACCTGAGGCATTGTTGGAGGTTGTGGCTTGTCGATGTATCTCCAGCTGATCACACTCCAATGGGATCATGTGAATCAATGCAGTCAATCAATCCATCTCTAAACTCCCCCTTAAAAGCTCCTGTCACCTTAGCTTTATAATGATACCGTGGGTTCAAAAAATACCTAGCTGCATGTATAGGGCGATGGAGTTGATTTTTCCATCTTTCATCAATGATTGCCCAAATGGGCCCATACTTAGCCACTTTATCCTTGTATGCCCTCTTTATTTGCTCCTTTGCTTGATCCATAGCCTCATAAATGAAGCCCATAGCCAATCTTTCCCCATCCACCAACCGCAACACCTTAACCAGTGGCTAACAAGCTTCACAATCTCTGTTGCCTTTCTCCAAAATATTTCTTCATTAACTTTCTTTTTCAATTCTTTGCCTTTCAGTTTGTGAGACCACTGGCTTTGATTCCATTCTTCACTGGAAAAAATCTTTTGCAAGTTTCTATGTTGTGAAAGCATACATTGCAATGTCAAAAAATGAGTAGCAAATCTAGTGATGGCAGGCCTAATAATATCCTTGCCCCCTGTGTGTTTCCTTGTCAGGCCCAAAATCCATGAATGGTTGTAGATAAATTTTGTTATGCTTTTGGCATGATCTACAGTGTTTTTGACCCAATCTAATTTGCCAATATCCTCAAGCATGAGTCTATGCAATGTGATGCACAATGGGGTCCAAAAGATGATTCTCTGTGCTTTTCCTCTAAAGTTTACCAACAAGAACATAGTTAGAGGCATTATCTGTGATGACTTGAACAACATTAGCCACCCCCACCTCCTCAACAACCTCATCCAATAGCTGAAACAACAATTGTCCATCTTTTACCTTATTAGATGCATCAATTGATTTTAGAAACATGGTTCCCTGTGGGCAGAAGATAAGAAAGTTTATGATGGTACGGTTTCTTTGATCAGTCCATCCATCTGACATGATGGTACATCTTGTTCTTGCTCATGAGTCCTTGAAATCTTTCAAATACTCATTAATGGAGGCAATTTATTTCTGCAAATGATACCCCCTTAGCTCATGCATAGTAGGGCCTTTGAAGCCTTTTGCAGTAGCATGTATGGCATCAAACATAGGCTCATAATATGGTGAACGAGAAGCATTGAAGGGGATATCAGCATCATACCACCATCTAACTATGTAGTCACAAGCAGTCGCCCTCAATTCTTTCTTCCAATGGTCATCGAAAGTGGGCTGCAAATGACTTATACTAGGTTGAGGACCATGTGCATCTGATGGAGAGGAGGGAGTAAAATAACTTTTGATATTCATATCACCGTTTTTCATTTTACCCTTCCCCTTTTCTTGAATAGACTCAAAAGAGGGAGGAACATATTAGAAGGGGTTGGATGCATCAGTACAAGGGATAGAGGAAGAACCCTCAAAATCAAAATGGGGGTTGGTAGCCAACATTTTTTGTATATTCCTCTTCCTCCCAATTTCAGCCTCTTACTCTTTTTGCCTAGCCTTATCTTCTTTAAACTTCTCAAAGCTGGCTAACAAATCCCAATGTTGTTAAAAGCGGGAGCGGGATTTAATCGGCGCGGGGAAAAAACGAAAAAATCGGAAAAATCGGGAAAAAAGCGGAAAAAAGCGGGAAAAAAGCGTTTGGAACAAAAATATTCATTTTTTTTCATTTTTTTTCAATTTTTTCAATATCTAAACCATCTAGAACATAAAATAAATACATTGACACAGAAATATGATAAAAAAACTAATATATAAGATGTTTAATATCATTTCTAGTGCTAAAATCACACATAACATTGAATCATGAACTGAATAGTAAGTCCTGACTCCTGAGTCCCAACTCAGCCTCAAAATATCAACAAAAAATATGATAATGTATCAGTATCTCATCATGTCATAATGTCATATACAATAAAATGAAAGTCTAGACTCTAATCCTATTGATTTCCTCTGCCCCTCTTGCGAGAAAATGCAATAGCTTTCCCTTTCCCTTTCCCACTCGATGTAGATGCTGGTGTCTGTGCTGGTGGAGAGGGCAGTGGAGTCTGATGTGCTCTACTAGCTGAAGAACTAGAAATAGGAGGTAGAGGAGGTAGACCACGTCCTCTACTGTTGGCAGTAGCCCGGGCAGGCGGTGTCAC
>APFE031491221.1:25829-44699 GCA_000404065.3 Pinus taeda | reverse complement strand
AGAATGTATATTGAGGTGTTGCTACAAGAACGAAAGCAGGATCCAGTTGTAGAATATGTTGTTGCATGTGAATTGGGAAAGGAAGTTGTATGATTAAGGAAACTTCTCCCAAGATTTGTTTGGGAAGCCTCTAAGTCCTACTGTGATTAATTGTGAAGCAGCATCAAGATGTTTGAAGACCCCGAAGGTTTGTGTTTACTTTTGTGTATTTGAAAGGTTGTTACTGATTGGTGTTGTGTTTGTACAGGTAAATCTCTTAGAGTTTTGGAAGCATGTTTTACATGCTTGATGTTACCAATCTATTTGATAGAAAGAGATTTGTTACTGATTTGAATAATCGAGAGTGTTGAGGCTTTCTGTGTAATACATATTGCTTGGGAAGACATCTGGTCGGCCTTTGTGTTATGTCTAGTTCTCGAAGTAGGGAGGGTGGCGTTGGTCATAGAGTTTTGACCTTGCATTACGCACCTAGTTCTTTGGGTTGATGGTTAGCAAGTAAACCTGATGGTACCTAGAGTGGTTGAAAGCTTTAGTCCATCTTAATCCCACCCAGATAGATTGCCCTAGTTAGGAATCTAGTCCATGGTATCATGACTACATAAACTCTTCATAGTTCATTTTGAGATCTTCCATGTACCTCTATAGATATATAAAATTATGAATACCTCCTTAGTTAATAGGGGGTGTTGAGGAATGCAGCTAGGTTCGATCTTCATAATTGTACTTGAGTCATAATGAAATGTATTTATCAAAAGAAAGCAAAAGAATTTATTATTATTATTATTATTATGACTTATTAAAGATTGGGTTTCATGCTTAGTTCATCCTTTTATAGGTCAAAGTCCCCATTGAGGACTTCTACATTTTATATTGAATCATTAGAGTCATTGTCCATTTTATGAGACCCTTCTTGGGCTTTCGTACCATGTTAAAAGAATTATTATTGAGTCAAATAAGTCATTTAGGCTTCCTCCACCAAGTCGGCCTCAAGAAGATCAAATCAACCTCAAATAGGGTAATTCCACCTCATCAGAGGCCTATATATTGGAGCAATGCGACTTCATTTGAAACACTCTCTCATTAAGTTTGATTTGCAGTAAAAGGTACGAAGTTACTGGAGAATTAGGAAAGAAGTTGAAAGAAATAAATCGATTTTTTGGGTTACCTTTCTCTCACACGCAAAGTTATTGCGCTGAAGCTAGGACCGAAATTATCTCTCTATTGCAGGATCGAAGTTCTAAAGATGGGGGTCGAAAATTCTACTACAGTTGCAGTAAACTGTATCGAAGTTTCTGAATGTTGTTGGGTTGAAATTGCTGCATCAAGGTCGAAGTTGTGAAGAGATCGAAAATGTGAAGTTGTTGCATCAAGGTCAAAGCTATGAAGTTGCATCAAAGTCAAAGTTCTGGATTGAAGCTACACTTTGAAGCGCTAACACTTACAGGAAGGAAGGGTTGACTTGGTGGAGACGAAAGGTCTGTTGGTCTAGGGTCTTGGTTGTCTCACTGTCATATGAATCTACTGAAGGAAGAGTTCTTGACAGGATTTTCAACTAGATAGGGGTTTTGCCCTAGCTGTCTGCCTACATTTGGTGTCCTTGATCTTCATGTTTTGTATTTGATAATTGCTTGATGAAACAAAGATAAAAGAAGAACATAAGAAAGTTAATAAGAACACAAGAATATCACAAGTATATCATCATAAGAGAATCTTTTTGCCTTTTTGATTTTCCAACACTGAGCACATGATGCTCCTTCACATCAAAAGAAACCCTTGGATGTCCTAGCCCTGATGAGTGATGAAGTAACTCATCTTAAAGGGTAATTAAAATGCTACATCATAAAGAGCAAGCTCCAGCCCTTGCGCTATATGTAGCCATACAAAGCATTATCAAGAATAAGTAAAAGGTTCACAAGAGGGGTGAAAAAAACAAGTTAAGCAGGCTAACTCATGCCTCCACAATTGCTCCCTCCTAGTGTTATTAGGACCGGACCAAACTGGTCTGAATCGGCCGGTCCAACCAATTTGAGGCCAAAACCGGTTCGAACAGGTGACTTCAATCGTTTTTGGCTAGTTCAGTAAGCAACTGGACATTTTTCATTGAACCAACCAATTTGGTACTGAACCAACCCTTTTTCATTGAATCGGTCGATTCGATGCTTACTCGGTCAGTTTTATACATTGCTACTAAGGATCCTTTCAACATTTTTTTTTTACGAAAAAGCAATGATTTATGACAGGGGAACCCTAGTATTTGACCATATTGCCCTACTAATGCTATGCATTTCATGGTAATGTTAAATTCTTAATGTAAAAGTGTCATTCGTCACTTTTACTTAAATTTTTAACATTACCATGAAATGACTTGGGTTGTTTGAGAGTGGTTTTGACCTCCTTGGATTTCATATGGAGAAATTAGAATTTTAGATCTCACTCAAAATCCAGTAGACTTAACAATTTTCCAGGATTTCAAGATTGGGGGGATTGCAACACTACATTGGATTTAGTAATGTACGAGGGTATGGAACTAGAATTTAATCAAGAGCACCAAGCGCTCTATGTGACTTGATGTTAATGGCATTGGTGGTCGAACTCCTTTATCATGAGCCTAATAAAAAATGTACCAACCACTCAAACAAAATCTTGAATTGACGTGTTATGCTTTTTCTATCTTATTTTAATGCTTAGAGGGTGACAATGATGAAAAAGATCCCAACATAGGCAATGGTTTTGATAATATGTAGGTATTCGTTGCAACATAAAAAATAAAAATAAAAATTGTATGCTAGGGCCATGTGGAGCTTGTTTGCAGTTGTATTTTCAGTGTAGAGATGGATTGCACTAGGTGTTATTTTGGTTATGTGCACTCTTACATGCTATATAAATGAGAACTTTTCCTTATTCGTGTATAAATGGTTTGGATTTATATGGATGCACATGAATATATATGTTTTTCTTTAAAATTTGAATATTTTGTGTTTTTGGTTAACCTGTTTTTTAGTTTGGTTTTTTTACCGGTTTATGTTTGGTTCAAATAACATTGCTCCCTCCTTTACATTCATACACTCTAGATGTGGGTACCCCATTACTCGATCCCTTTGACCATGACAGTTGGCCATGAAGCCTTTTCCCCTTGATTATCACATATTTAAACTAGCACCTATTGATTGAGGGGTTAACCTTGGAACTATCACTTCCCCTTTGTGAAAATTCCAAAACTAGAATCCTATTGCAGCAACTAGTATTATTTCTTCTAACTGATAAATTAATTATTCAGTTTATTGCTACGACAACATCGAAATAAACACACTACAACCTTCACAAATAAAAACTACGGAAAGAATAGCTCTAGAAACTGTAATATTCCTAATGCAAATATACAATGATAAACAAAGCAAACATAGCAGAAACACATGCAAAAATTTACAACACATTTAACAACCAGAAATCTCCATGAATTGTGCTGATTTGAGCAGTGTTGTTAAAATCACAATAATATCGCAATATTATCGCTTTATCGCAATTTTTTCCTGAAGCTGATATTATCGCGAGTAATACTCGCGATTTTTTCCCAATTTATTGCCGAGGGTCAGGGCGGCACGGTTTTATAAGGGATGCTAAATGTTCGAAATCCAATTTTTTTTTTAAAGAAACAAATAATTTTTTAGTGGGGCAACTTAATGATCAAGTCTAGGCCCTAGTATTGATATGCTATTCACGGTAATGTTAAATTCTTAAAGTAAAAGTGACGTTCTCCTTAATCTTCATTTTCATCCTTTTACTTAAATTTTTAACATTACCATGAAATGACTCAAGATGTTTGAGAGTGGTTCCGGCCTCATTGGTTACATATGGAGAAACTAGAATTTAGATATCATTCAAATCCACAGATTATCAGTTTTCCATTCAGGATTGGAGACTGTATTTCAGGTGACACCACCTGCCCGAGCTACCCCTGCCACCAGTAGAGGACGTGGTCTACCTCCTATAGCTCCTACTTCTAGTTCTTCAGCTTCTAGAGCACAGCAGACTCCACTGGCAACTCCACCAGCACCAGCATCTACATCTAGAGGGAAAGGGAAAGCTGTGGCATTTTCTCGCAAGAGGGGCAGAGGAAATCAATAGGATTAGACTTTAGTTATTTTCTTCATTTTATTGTATATGACATTATGACATGATGAGATACATTATTATATTTTTTCTTTATATTTTGAAGTTGAGTTGGGACTCAGGAGTCAGGACTTACTATTCAGGATATGTTTCAATGTTATGTGTGATTTTAGCACTAGAAATGATATTAAACATCTTCTATATTAATTCTTTTATCATATTTATGTGTCAATGTATTTATTTTATGTTGTAGATGGTTTAGATATTAAAAAAATTGGAAAAAAAAATGAAAAAAATGAATATTTTTGTACCAAACGATTTTTTCCCGATAATTACGATTTTTTCCGATTTTTTCCTCGCGTCGATATTATCCCGATAATGATTAATGCAACATTGGATCTGAGCCATTTTATTAATAAATAAGATATTACAATGTGGTGTTGGAAAGAGTGCACCTAGGCTTGCTCAAGGCAAGCTAGTTAAGCCCAAAAGAACAATAAGAAATCCCTCTCAAATCTGTTGCTGCTCTATCCTAACTTTGCGTTGTAACTACCCAGAAAATATGTTGTTGGCTGCAAAGAACTGTTGTTAGAGCCTCCTCGGGTGCTCAGTGTTGATTTTTGGTAGCATCGGATGTGCTCTAGCCATGAAAATTGGTGGATAAGCTAAGGCACATGAGATCTCCAAGACCCAGCAATCGTTTGGGGAAATTCCACCTAGATGGAGAGATATTAAAATAAATAATATTTTTAATGAGAACCAAAGTCTAAACTTAGGAAAATTAAAATATTAATGTGTATTAATATAATATGGGTGAGAAAGTTCTCAATAACGAGGATCAAGCCAGATCTAATCTTAGTCGTTGATTAGGAACTTAATCTCAGACATTGAATCGTCAATCGAAAAAGTATAAGAGGAGGCTTGAGGGTCAGTTGGAGACACACCAAGAAACTTGAGAGATCAGTCAGTTCGATTTTCTGGGGCGTGGTTTGTTGAGGAAATCGAACAAGTGATCAGTTGCAGTGAGGGGCAGCTCGACAAGAGGCAGAGGAATACATATCAGAGAGGCAGCGCAAAGCCTTGGAGGGTTCACGCAGAAGCAGCAAGGGTTGACGCAGAGGCTGAGGAGGCCAGCGCAGAGGACGCAGAAGGCCAAGAAGCTGACGCAGAAGTCGTAGAGGTTGATGCAGTTGACGCAAAGGGCTTAAGAGGCTGACATAGAAGTTGTAGAGGCTGACGCAATTGACGCAGAGGGCATAAGAGGATGCGCTGAGGTGATTCAGCGGGACAGATTGAGAGTTGATTGGTTGACGCAGAGCCAGAGAAGGTGACGCAGTCCCTAAGAGGGTGATGCAATTCCAGAGTGTGCATGGAGCAGCTTTCGTTGTCCAGCACAGGGAATAGCGGAGTCATTGTGGGATCGTTCATCCCATTGCTGATCAGTCGAAAAATCTATCTCCAAATAGAGGTATTACTGCCAAGGAAATTCTCTAAAGGATTAGCCATTTCTGGACCCTAGTTGTATTTAGAATCTGCTTAATAATAAAACCCTCTATATGCTGCACCGGTTTTCCCACATTGGGTTTTTCCGAGGACGATTGTCCAAAAATAACGGTGTCCCTTGTGTTGTCTCAGTTTATTTCAGTTGTCGATCTGTATGTTTGTGAAGGTTGCAATTGTGTTTATTTCGACGTTTATATTATTAAATAGCTTGTTAATGTAAATAACAAGTAGGAGATAATAAACCAGATATTGCAGTAGGGATTTCAGATATGTTAGATTCAAAAATTTTCACATGGTATCATAGCGATTACAGATCAAGGAGGACTGAAGACACCAGCAGAAGAAATCTGAGGATTTGCAGCAGAGCAGCAGCTGTCCCGAGAGATAGCGTTGTTCCAGAGCTGAAGAAGCAAGAGGAGAAGTGACGCAGTGCAAAGAGGGTGACGTAGAGGAACACACAGAGCCTGCGTCATCTTTCTGAGCCAGGAGGAGAGCCAGCGCAGAGACAGAAGGGGGGAAATCAGGTCTATGCAGTGCCTGGTCATCTTTCTCAGCCAGGAAGGATTGACACTGAGGCCAGGAGGAGTTGATCCAACGCTCACTGTGATTGTGCAGAGCCTGAAGCGCTCAGATTCTTCAGTTTTCGAGGCTAAGGGAGTTGTGCAGATTGTGATTTGAGAAGCTCGTGGGACATTGTTTCTGTCTGTACATAATAGTGTCTAAGGAGATGGAACCAAGGTAGAGGGAAGCACTACCTCGACGGATTTCTAGCCAAGAAATCCAAATCCAAGTTGCAGCAACAAAGGGGGATTGGAGAGGAGTGATTCGACAGTTGGCAGGAGGATTTCCAGGAGGGAAGTCGAGACTCAGAGGGAGTCCAGACGAGGAGCAGAGATGGCAATAAACAGACCGAGGGATCAGGACAGATTGGACGGGCTTCCAATTTTGTCATCTGGAAGGCATGGATCCTAGCAATCCTGAATAAACATCGCATCAAGGATTGTGCCTTGAAAGTAGTAGCTATCCCAGTTGACCGAGCTAAGAATGAGAAGTATGAGGAGGCCCAGGTGAGGGCGAAGTGCATGATCCTAAATGGGGTCAAAGATCATGTCATAGCACATATTGCTAAGAAGAACACAGCAAAGGAGATGTGGGACAACCTGGCCGCCTTATACCAGGGCTCTTCCATGCAACAGAAGATGCTATTGGAGAATCAGCTGAGGTCATATCAGATGTAGAAGGGAGAGGAGATAGATCCTTTCCTCCTCAGATTGCAGGAAATTTGGGACCATCTTACTTCCGTGGGGTCTACATCGGATCCAGAGTTTATGGTTAGGACTGCTCTGAATGTAGTCTCTGAGGACTGGGAGACATTTGTCCAAAGCATCTTGGGCAGAGTGACTCTCCCTAATTGGGAGGAGATGTGGGAAGCTCTTCGACAGGAAGAGACCAGGAGAATGACCAAGGCAGGGAGTAGTGAGAAGGGAGTTTGAGTTAAGAAAGAGGAGGAAGATGTGGCTCTAGCATCTGCGGGACAACAAGGAAAGAGGAAGAAGAAGGACATCTCCAAGGTTAAGTGCTTCAACTGTGGGGAGCTGGGACATTATGCATCTCAGTGCCCCAAGAAGAAAGGAAAGGGAGAAGCTTCTGATTCAAAGGCAGCTCCAGCTAAGCCGAAGAAGGATGTCGATATTGATGACGCTTGTGCCATGAGTGCTCATGCACCTCTAGAGAAGATGTGGGGAGACATCGAGTTGTAGTTAGGAGGACTACATGCTAGGGGGAGGATCCTTGAGGTGCCCAAACTCTTGGATCACATTCGGCTACGGGAGCCCTTAATGACGGTAGCATGTTGACAGGTGTCGGGTGGAGCAAAGTGTGGTGGAACGGCAAAGCAGGGCTAGAGTTCAGAAGTTTGTAGGAGCGCAGCAGAGGTTGCAACAGTGCAAGAGGCACAAAGGTGTTTGAAGCAACGCAGTGGCAGCAAAGGGAGCACAGGATAGCAGCAGAGGCAGCTTCAACATCACGAAGCTTCCAAACTAACTAGGATGTCAGTGTTTGGATGAAGTCAGTTACCTACTTCTCAGTAACTGAGTTGCAATGCAGCAGTTAGCAGTTAGCAGTGGCAGTACAAATGTAGCAGTGGCAGTGGCAGTGTCATGGGCAGCAGTACAGGGAGCAGCAGTGCAAAAAACGTGAAGTAGCAGGCCAAGCATCAGCACAGGAACCGATGCAGAGGATCAGTGTGATGTTTCAATGGTGAAGCATTACTAGAGCACATTCCTCACTAAGAGGGAGTGTTTATTTTTGGTAGCATGGAATGTGCTCTAGCCATGAAAATTGGTGGAGTGGCTAAGGCACAGGAGATCTCCAAGACCTAGAAATCGTTTGGGGAAATTCCACCCGAATGGAGAGATATTAAAATAATTAATATTTTTATTGAGACCCTAAGTCTAAACTTAGGAAAATTAAAATATTAATGTGTATTAATATAATATGGGTGAGAAAGTTCTAAATAATGAGGATCAAGCCAAATCTAATCTTAGCTGTTGATTAGGGACTTAATCTCAATCGTTGAATTGTCAACAGGAAAGTATAGGAGGAGGCTTGAGGATCAGTTGGAGACACACCAATAAAGTTCAGAGATCAGTCAGTTCGATATTCTGGGGCGTGGTTTGTTGAGGAAATCGAACAAGTGATCAGTTGCAGTGAGGGGCAGCTCGACAAGAGGCCGAGGAATACATATCAGAGAGGCAACAGAGTACCGGAAGAGGCAGTGCAGAGCCTTGGAGGGTTGACGCATAGGCAGCAAGGGTTGACGCAGAGGTTGAGGAGGCCAGCACAGAGAACGCAGAGGGCCAAGAGGCTGACACAAAAGCCGCAGAGGCTGACGCAATTGACGTAGAGGGCTTCAAAGGTTGCACTGAGGTGATTCAGTGGAACAGACTGAGAGTTGATTGGTTGACGCGGAGCCAGAGAAGGTCACGCAGTTCCAGAGAGTGCATGGAGTAGCTTTCGTTGTCCAGCACAAGGAATAGCCAGAGTCACTGTGGGATCGTTCATCCGGTTGCTGATCAGCCGAAATATCTGTCTCCAGATAGAGGTATTTTTGCCAAGGAAATTCTCTAAAGGGTGAGCCATTTCTAGCACGCAAGTTTTATTCAAAATCTGCTTAATAATAAAACCCTCTATATGTTGCACCAGTGTTCCCGCATTGGGTTTTTCCGGGGACGATTGTCCAAAAATAACAGTGTCCCTTGTGTTATCTCAGTTTATTTCAGTTGTTGATCTGTATGTTTGCAAAGGCTACAATTGTGTTTATTTCGATGTTTATATTATTAAATAACTTGTTCATGTAAATAACAAGTAGGAGATAATAAACCAGATATTGCAGTAGGGATTGCTGATGTGTTAGATTCAAAAATTTTCACAGAAAATTCTGGGAAATTAACCCTGGGCTCTCCACCAATAACCAACAAAAAACCACGAAGGAATTGGCCAACTATTGACCTTGAAATTTTGGCCCAATTTTCCCCTATCTCCTCACGTTGTTGCTGAGTTGGGACCCATATTTGCCCCTCAAACCAACCCAAAAAATTCTGCCAAATTAATCTTGGCCTCTCCTCAATAAACTCAGAACGGGTTTGTCCTAGCTTTGACGCTCCAAAATTGACCCCCAAATGCTTGGCACTCCTCCACAAGCAGAAGATGTGACCTGTAGCAAATATTTCATTTGTTGCTCCGCCAAGACACTGAAAATGCCCCCACAACACTTCCCCAGACTCCACGTCAAGTTTCAGGCCCAAACTCCCTTCACTCTGCAACTCCCAAGTGTGTCTCCTCCCAGCACTACTCAGTCCCTTCGTTGCTGCTAGTGTCCCCTCCACACAAACTCGCACTCTCATTATTGGAACAATTGCAAAAGGACGGATCTCCCTCCTTGGGCTGACACTCGAAGTCCACCGAAGCAAGGGTTGAGATCTCCGCTCAGAGGCACTCGTGTGCTAAACAACACTTATATACTTGGCTTCCTCTCAAGTGTGCTATGTCAAAGACAAGTTTCTGAATAGATGAATGAATGACCAAAATGAGTGCCTCTTGCTCTACTGATAATTTGTGGTTGCTTCTCCTTGTGGTCCCCACTGTCTCTCTCTCTCCTAATTCGCCTCGCTTCTCTTTCCTCTCTCTTGCAAGAGTGTGAGTTCCCTCCTTGGGTCGAATTTATCTTTCTTGTTGTCCCCACTTTCCACTAGAACCACAATATTCTCTTTTCCTCCTAGGTATGGGTGTCGGAATTCCGTTCTCTCCCCAAACTCATCTCTAATGCTAAAAATCAAAATTGGGGATATTACAGTCCTCCCCACCAAAAATTGCTTGTCCTCAAGCAATGCCTAAACTAGCGCCTCCTCTATTTGTTGATCACCCCTATCACCATCAGTAATATCGGGTTCCCGAATGTGCCACCGAGTCATCCCATGTCTATGCACTGTCTTGACATGAGAGAATCCCTCAATACCAGGATCCCAAGCCATCCTGTCCCACTTGAAGCTCCCCTCACTCCACTCACTATCCTGCCCAATATAAGTACCAGAAGTCCCCTGTATACCATCAATGAGTAAGGGAATATGATAATGTGGCACTACGCCCAACTCCTCGTGAAGTTGTCCTACCATGCACTCCAGGAGCATACTCTCGAAGATACCACCCAATCCTTGCAGAGATAGTGCCTCACTCACGTGAGCTTCTCCTGATATCATATTGCGGGCCCACTTACCATGCTAATGAAGTCCCCCACACCATTGGTGACTTGTTAAAGCCCAATGGAAGATCTTCATGATCTCCCCCTATAGTAGTCGTCTCATCCCTAAAGGTTATTGAGCTGTGAAGAGCAGTGATGATCAGGTCCCCTGCTAATCTCAAAGTGGTGCCACTATGTTGAAGCTACGCTACTCTAATTATGACATACTCCCCACTATGTGTGGACTGTATCCTCCTCTCATGAGGCCTAGTGGCGAAAGATCTGTGAGAGCCAAGCTCATTCTGCCCGAGCATCCCCATGATGCCAATATCTACCCCTCCATTGCCAATCTCGACCCTGAGCCATAACAAGATAAGTTTGCCTCGACATGCCATGGAGGTCTCAGTGATCCCCCATGTGTCAAACCCAAAGTGAATTTGATCACCCTCTGCCATGACCCTGCTCATCACAAAGGGGAGTGATCCACCTACCAACTAGATCCCTGGATCCCCCAAACATACAAGGAGCTCGTAACTACCTCTCCTCATAGGATGTCGTTGCATAGCGTTGCTATCTACTAGAACCCATTTGGCCCTCATCTCTGACCCATGCATGTATCCCCTAAGTGGACCCCATCAATCACAACCCGGGATACCTCATCAATGGATACCTCATCATCCCAGCAAAATTCTATTGAATCTCCATTGGTTTGTGCATGCCTCTTAGTTCACAGAACTCCCAAAAAGAGAGGGACACCTGAATGCCATGACCCAATGCTTGGTATGCCCTCTAGTTTGATCCCAATAACTCCACATCATTTACAATCATGTTTGGATTCTCAATTGCAGAATGAATCAACTGCTCCCCCATATCAGTCATCATTTGTTGCATCCTAATCACCTCATTCAAGGTTACCACCATGTTGTTTGATTATAACCTTTCTTTGGATTCCATGATTTCTTAGTTTTTTCTTTTTAAATTATGGTCTTGTCATAGAACGAAGGGTTTCCCATAGGCTAAGCCAAGATTATGCCTTTGATACCACCGTAATATCCGTAATGGAAATAAACAATTATAAACAAAGCAAACATAGCAGAAACACACGCAAAAATTTACAACACATTTAACAACTAGAAATCTCTGTGCGGCGTGAACTGTGTTGATCTGAGCCATTTATTAATAAATAAGCGTACAATGTGGTGTTGAAAAGAGTGCACCCAAGCTTGCTCAAGGCAAGTTAGCTAAACCCATATGAACTATAAGAAATCCATCTCAAATCTGATGTTGCTCTCTCCTACCTCTGCGCTGAAATTACCCAGAAAATATGTTGTTGGCTGCAAAGAGCTGTTGCTAGGGCCTCCTCGGGTGCTCAAAAAATTCCGGGAAATTAACCCAATCCCTCCACCAATAACCCACAAAAACCCACGAAGGAATTGGCCAACTGTTGACCTTCGAATTTCAGCCCAATTTTCCCTTGCCTCCTCAAGTTGCTAGTTGAGTTGGGACCCCTATTTTACTCCTCAAATCGGCTTAGAAAATTCTGCCAAATTAATCTTGGCCTCTCCTCAATAAACCCAGAACGGGTTTTTCCTAGTTTTGAAGCTCCAAAATTGACCCCCAAATGCTTGGCCTTCCTCCATAAGCAGAAGATGTGACCTGTAGAAAATGTTGTGTTTGTTGCTCAGAAGACTCTACCTCAAGTTTCAGGCCCAAACTCTCTTCACTCCGCAACTCCCAAGTGTGTCTCCTCCCAGCACTGCCCAGTCCCTGCACTGCTGCTAGTGTCCCCTCCACACAAACTCTCACTCCCATTTTTGGAACAATAGGAAAAGGATGGAACTCCCTCCTTGGGCTGGCACTTGAAGTCTACCGAAGCAAGGGTTGAGAACTTCGCTCGAAGACACTCGAGTGCTAAACAACACTTGCAAACTTGGCTTCAGCTCAAGCGTGCTATGTCAAAGTAAAGTTTCTGAATAGATGAATGAATGACCAAAATGAGTGCCTCTTGCTCTACTGACAATTCGTGGCTCCTTCTCTCCTTGTGGTCCCCACTCTCTCTCTCTCCTAATTCGCACTCCCTTCTCTGTCCTCTCTCTTCCAAGAGTGCGAGTTCCCTCCTTGGGTCGAATTTCTCTTTCTTGTGGTCCCCACTTTCCACTAGAGCCACAATATTCTCTTTTCCTCCTAAGTCTCGTTGTCGAAATTGCGTTCTCTCCCCAAAATCATCTCTAACGCTGAAAATCAAAGTTGGGGATATTACAGAAACTGATAAAATACTAGCACACACACAATAAAAAATGACACCGTTATTTTGGACAAATGTCTTTGGAAAAATCCAACTTGGGAAAACTGGTGTAGCAGTGAGGGTTTTTATTATTATGCAGCAGTGAATATCTGAGTACAATCTATGGATGCCCTATTGGCAATCCAAACAGCAAGAAAATATGAGCAAAATTATTTTAAGAGAATTACCCTTCTTCCACAAGCAATCCCGGCACAACTTCATTCAGAAAAATCGCCTCCTAGACCCTCTATGTCAGCCTCTGCGCTGCTCTGTGCAGACCCTATGACGTCAAGCCTCCAACCTACCTCTAATGAAATCGTTCTACCTGTCTCTTCTGAGGAAATAGCCTCTTCGGCACTCTGGACCCTTTTCTTAGCTTCTGGAACAGAGAACAAATTTCTCTCTAGAAAATCGAACTGCTTCTCTGAAGCAACTACGCAGTCCTCTGCGCTGCCTCACTAGGAATAACTCAGCCCTTTCATTGTTGCCTCACTGGGAATAACTCAGCCCTCTTGCTGTTGCCTCTCCAGATCTAGAAAACTTCCTTCGGATCACTATCTCTGCCCTTCACTATTTTTGTTGCCTCACTGAAGCTCAAACTCTCCGGCAACTGACTGCTGCTACTTTGGAAAATCGAATTCTCCAAGTGATTTCGGTGCACTCTCCATCGCCATAACGATCCCTTCTTATGTCATCCTGTTGGGAATCCAATAGCCAAGATTAAATCTTAATCAATGATTCAGACCATTTCTGGATCGATCTGTGCAAGTTTCTAGAGAATTCTCGCCTTAACTTAATTCATTCTAATTAATTAACCAATTTTCCTAAGTTTAGACTTAGGAAACATTAAAAAATAGGTTAATAATCTAATTAAGTCATCTCTTGGTGGAATTTCTAGAAACGATTTATGGGTTTTGGAGATCTCATGTATTCTAGCCTCTCCACCAAATTTCGCGGCTAGAAAACATCCGATGCTAAAGAAACTAACACTCCCTCTTAGCAAGGAATGTGTTCTAGTGTTGTACACCCTGTCACAACACTTTGTCTCTGTATCACCTCCTGTCATGCCGCTGATGTCTGGATGTCGCTGCTCACCAACTACTGCATAACTTTGATGTTGCACTTGTGTTGCTGTTGACACTGCCAACACTGCATCTACACTACAACTCCCTCTCATTTGTTGTCACTACAACTGCAACTGAAAAGCATCCAAAATACTGAATCAACTGTGTTCAGTATGACGCATCTGTCTCCCGAGTCCTAACTGCTACTAGCATCTGCACTGTCACTGAAGAATTTGCGTTGTTGCTGACTTTGCACTGTTGCCAACTCTGCACTGCGCTCTCTAGCATCTGACTACCACTGTCACTCTGGTATCGATTGCACCTCTGACATTGATCCATCCTGCTACTGAATATTGTGGGTCGCTGTAGCCAGATAACGATCCATGAGGTGGACTCCTCAAGGGCCCTGCCCAATCTGTAGCTCTTTGGGGCTACAACTCCAAGTCACCCCACCTCACCCCTGAAGGTATGGGTGCCAACATCGCGAAGTCTTCCTCCATCCCGAAGTACAACTTGCCGACCTCAGCTGACACTGCCTGCTGGTCCCACTTCTCCGCTTTGTCCTTCTTTCTAAGACGACACTAGGTACTGTGGTGGCCAAACTCGCCAGACCTGAAACACTTGACCTTAGATAGGTCCTTCTTCTTCTTTCTATGCTCCCCCTATCCCTGACTGGGACCCTTAGATGCTAGGGCCACATTCTCCTCCTCCTTCACCACCTTATGTCCGCTGCTACTTCTCCCACTAATGGAGCTCTTCAACAGAGCTCATCTCAACTCCTCCTGCTGCAAATCAGCCCACATTTTGTCCCATCCTGGTAGCGTGTCTTTGCCCAATATACTTTGGACAAAGCCCTGCCAATCCTCTGAGACACTGTTGAGTGCCAATCGTACTATCTCTGAAGGTTGAGGCGCTACCCCAATAGCTGACAGTTGATCTCGAACCTCCTGAATCCTAGTGAGGAAGGGATCTATGCCTTCCCCCTTCTGCATCCTAATGCATCTCAACTCCTCCTCAGGAACATCTTTCGTTGCTCGGAAGTACCCTGGTATAGCGTGGAGAGAGCATCCCACATCTCTTTGGTCGTTCCCTTGGCCGCTATATGTGAGACTATATGGTCCCGGACTCCATCCAGGATCAACCACTTCGCTTGCGCCATCTCCTTCCTATATTCCTTGAGCTGGTCAGTATCCTGAGGAACTGCCACTACATTATCAAAGTAGGTTTTCAGGCCATATTCATCTAGAAGGAAGGACATCCTAGCCTTCCAAATGACATAGTTGGAAGCTCCATCCAACCTATCCGGATCTCTAAGCCCTACAGTGGCTATCTCTCAAAATTTTCGAAAACTCCCTCTTTTCCTCTGCTTAGCTACTACTCTGTTATTCACACTCCCTCCTGGAATGTGTGGCTCTTCTCATTGTTACTGCCAATCTGCAACTGGAAATTCGAACTTCTAAGACTCTAAGTTCCCTGAGAGAAATTTTCCCTCTGATATGTGTGCTTTTCTGTTCCACTCAACGTGGATTCTACTTCAACAACCTGCAACAAAACCCTCTGCATCCAACCAAAGATCTGCTCAGCGAAAATCTAAGTTGCAGTTGCTCCCTCTGACTAATGGAATTACAATCTCGGGTAATTCGACTTTTCTGCACTCCTACAACTGAAAATCGAATTTTTCTGCCCCAACAATTCGACATGCCTGTCTAGATATTTCGTTGTCTTTGAGAATTTCGAACTGCTGCTCCCTCTGAACAGCGAAATTCTTTCCTTTGCTTCTCAGTTTCCGGCTAATCACTCACGCTCTAATACCATGTGAAATTCCAAAATTGGAATCCTATTGCAACAATTGATATTATTTCTTCTAATTAATAAATTAATTATTCAATTTATTGTTACGACAACATTGAAATAAACACACTGCAATCTTTGCAAATAAAAATTGCGGAAATAATAGCGCTAGAAACTGAGAAAATACTAGTGCACAATAAAAAATGACACCGTTATTTTGGACAAATGTCCCCGAAAAACCCAACTTGGGAAAACTGATGCAGCAGTGAGGGTTTTTATTCTTATGCAACAGTGAATATCTTAGTACAATTGTTATGGACGCCCAACTAGCAATCCAAACAACAAGAAAATCTGGGCAAAATTATTTTAAGGGAATTACCCTTCTTCCACAAGCAATCCCGACACAATTTCCTTTAGGAAACTTGGCCTCCTAGACCCTATGCGTCAACCTCTGCGCTGCTCTGCACAGACCCTATGACGTCAAGCCTCCAACCTGCCTCTGATGAAGTCGTTATGCCTATCTATGTTGAGGAAATCACCTCTTCGGCACTCTGGATCGTCTGGCCAGCCTCTAGAACTGAGAAAGAATTTCTCTCCAGCAAATCGAACTTCTTCTCTGAAGCCACTGTGCAGTCCTCTGCGCTACCTCACTGGGAGTAACTCGGCCCTCTTGCTACTACCTCTCTGGATCTAGAAAACTTCCTCCAAATCAATGTTCCTTCCCTTCATTATTTCTGCTACCTCACTGAAGCTCGAACTCTTTGGCAACTCACTGTTGCTACTCTGGAAAATCAAATTCTCCAAGTGATTCTAGTGCACTCTCCATCACCGCATTGATCCCTTCTTATATCTTCCTGTTGAGACTCCAACGGCCAAGATTAAATCTTAATCGAGACTCAAATTATTTCTAGATCAATCCATGTGAGTTTCTAGAGAATTCTCACTTTGACTTAATTAATTCTAATTAATTAACCAGTTTTCCTAAGTTTAGACTTAGGAAACAGTAAAAAATTGGTTAATAATCTAATTAAGTCATCTCTAGGTGGAATTTCCATAAACGATTTCTGAGTTTTGGAGATCTCATGTATTCTAGCCTCTTCACCAAATTTCGTGGCTAGAACACGATCCGATGCTACAAAAACTAACACCCTTGAGGGTTGAAAACACCTAAAAGAGTTGACCATTAGCCACCTTTATCCAAGTAGGGAACACCTTTACAAGACTTAGTTTAGTTATATATCAGAAGGTAATCGTTTTTTGAAGTATTATTAAGCCCTTAACATTCAAGTTTGGTACACTTAGATGCATATTTGATCTCAGTCTCTGATAGATGGTTGCTTTCACTTGAGTCCATGTTGTTTTTGTTAGGTTGTCCACAACAGCCCATGCCTTAAGGGCACACACTCCATAGGTACCCAGGCTTCTTCATAGAGACAGACGGCTTAGCAGATGCAACGTTGAGAGAGTTTAGCCTCCTGAAAACATGAGCAAATATTGCATGTCCCAAAGTACCCTCAAGACCCAAGATGTTGATCTACTTTAACCTAGCACAAAGGATTCTTCATGACAACACCACTGGACCCAATTGCCCCCACGCTGGACTTGACACAATCTAATGGGCAGACTTGATTCAAAGCCCATATGAGGATGGTCTCCCATTGAGAGACTAGGGAAGGCTTGTTGCACATACAGAATCCCTAACATTAGAGAGAGGAGGCCTCATTTTAATAGTTGGAGACCACATGATGGCACCCCAGTTACACTTGGGACCCTAGAGGACGATTTGAGGGCATTTCCTCAAATTTTGGATGATCCAGGCACTTAGACACTTATTCAGACTTTGGCATGGAATTTTGCGTCGTAAAAGGGCATGACATTAGCATTATTTTAGGCTACAGTGTGAAAAATTCTAAATAGAAATCCTACTATAGTGATTAATATTATTTCTTCTACTTATTACTTCTGAAATAAGTTATCTACTATATCCTTACTGCAAATATCCAAATATATTCTACTACAGCCTTCACAATTAAAACATTGCAGAAAGTAAATGTAAGTAAAATGCTAGCACAAATACAATCACAATCACACAGTTACTTTTGGACAATTATCCCCGGAAAAACCAATGCGGGAAAATCGGTGTCGCAGATGAGGGCTTTATTATTCTTCAGCAAAAATCTTCATGTACAAATTACACCCAGCAGTATGGAACAAGGCTTTTTGAGAAAAAATTACAGACGTTCCTGAACGAGTATCTAACCTGAGAGAGAAGTTCCTCCACCCTCTGCATCTCTCTGTCTTGCCCAGCATCACTTTCTCTAGCCCCTAGACTGGCCTACGCAATGCCTGCATCACCTACGCCAGTGTTGCCTCTCCCAATGTCAATATGCCCAGCGATGTCCCTTCTACTGCTCTGCATCTTCGTCCATGTCTCTCTCACTGATGTTGGACCCTCTCTGTCTCTCCTCCACCTACAACTCTCCCTCTGAATCGATTTTATCTTGTCGAACTTCGACCAGTGAGAAAATTGATTTTACTCGAGGAACTAAGTATCTGCTTGGTGTATTTTCCAAATGACCCTCAAGCCCCTTCTTATATCTTCCTGTTGGATAACCAACGACCTAGACTAAATCTTAATCAAAGGCTCAGATCGTTTTGGATTGATCTGTGTCTTTTTCTAGAAGTTTCACCTATGATTAGATTAATAGCCATTAATATTTTAATTTTCCTAAGTTCAGACATAGGAACCCCATTAAAAATATTAATTATTTTAATAGAATCACTTCTGGGTGGAATTTCCCAAAACGCTTTCCGGGTTCTTTGGAATACATGTGCTCAAGCCTTTCTACAAAATTTGAGGCTTAGAGCACATCTGATGCTACCCCAAATCAACACTCCCTCTTAGCGAGGAATGTGCTCTAGCAATACACTACTACTGCATACTGCTCTGACTCTAAAGCATCATCCTCTACGCTACTGATGTCTGACATGTTGTCCACCAACCACTGTGTTGTTGCTGCAATAGCATTGTTGCCTTTGACACTGCCACTGCCAACTGTCCATGCACTGTAAACTATTGCTGCTATTGAAACGCATTTTCAACCAGTGTTCCACTGGAAGCGTCCCCCAAGGTCGGGTGCACGCACCCCTTGCACCCCACAAACCTTGGATAGGGGGACGCAGTGATGCGGGGGAGCGCCCCCCCCCCCTTCGAACCGCTCCCGGAGCGCGCTCCTGGCGGGAGCGGCTCGGGAGCGCGCTCCCCAAATCGCTCCCGGACAGTGATGCGGGGGAGCGCCCCCCCCACCCTTCGAACCGCTCCCGGAGCGCGCTCCTGGCGGGAGCGGCTCGGGAGCGCGCTCCCCAAATCGCTCCCGGAC
>APFE031491221.1:0-25008 GCA_000404065.3 Pinus taeda | reverse complement strand
CCTACTAATGCTATGCAATTCATGGTAATGTTAAATTCTTAAAGTAAAAGTGACATTCTCCTTTATCTTTCATTTTCATCCTTTTACTTAAATTTTAACATTACCATGAAATGACTTAGGATGTTTGAGAGTGGTTCCAACCTCATTGGATTTCATATGGAGAAAGTAGAATTTTAGATCTCACTGAAAATCCAGCAGACTTAACAATTTTTCAGGAATTCAGGATTCAATGGATTGCAATGTTTCCATTGCATTTTGTCATGTACAAGGGTATGGAATTAGTATTTAATCAAGAGCACCAAGCCCTCTGTGTATTTTAGAGTGACTTTTAGACTCATCACTCCACTGTTTTTGAGTTTTAGCTATATCAATTTACTATTCCAAGCTTTAGATTTCAGTATCTATAATAGTCTATTTTTCTTAGTACTAATTAGATTCTAGAATGATGAATGATGAATTTAAATTTTAAATCAATTTAGAATCTAGAATGGTGAATTTAATTTTTAAATCACTGTAGATTCTAGAATGGTGAATAGTGAATAATGAATATGGATCAGAGTATTTCATTATTGAATCTCGTGGTCTATGGATGAATCATGTATGTATTAGTAAGAATGACAAGTATGGATCAATGTATTTCATTATTTAATTCAAATATGTATGTATCATTGTATTTATGCTTTCATTTTAGAATATGAATTTGATATATATATATATATATATATATATATATATATATATATATTAAAAACTGAAAAAATTATATACCCCAACGTCCCCCCATCCCCCCTAAATTTCCCTAAAATTTGAGGGTGCTCCCACACATACCCCTAGTGTGTCTCTCCGCACTCGCGTCTCCTCGTCCCGAAGTCTTGGTGGAACATTGTTTTCAACCATACCCAACTACTCTTTGAACTGAGTTAACTTAGCTCTTCTGAAAGCATTTAGAGTATATCGGCCACCTACTCTCTTGTGGGAACATACTGTAGTTGTATTGCACCACGCTGAACACAATCTCTGATAAAGTGACAGCGGATATCTATGTTTCGACCGATCATGAAATATTGGATTCTCAAAGAGTTTGATGCAACTATGATTATCGCAATAAAACTTGGTCGCTTCCATCCTTTTTCTAAATAGACTCGCAATCAATTTTTTGAGCCATATGGCTTCACATGTAGTTGTGTTGCCTACCATATATTCGGCTTCTGTTGAACTCAGTGCTATTGATTTTTGCTTCCTACTGCACCGAGATATCATCCCTGATCCAACACTGAAGTAGTACCCTCAGGTACTTTTTCGGTCTACTGAATTACCTGCCCAATCTGCATCGGTGAACCCATTCAAACTGATGTCCTCTGCTCTAGAGTACTTCAACCCATATCCAACTGTTCCACGTACATACCTAAGTATGTGTCTTGCTACTGCCAAAAGCACCCTTTTTGGTTCCACCATGAACTGAATAAGAGTGTTGACAACAAAACAAATGTCTGGCCTAGTGTTGACCAGATACATAAGCGACCCAATGAGCTGCCTGTACAAGGTGGGATCTACTTCTTTGTCCTCTGATGCATCTATTTTCCTCTAGTTGGTGATCATGGGAGTAGCCATGGTCTAATGTTGCAGGAAGCATCCCCCCTGGTTCTAAGGCCCGAAGCGCGTCCCGTGCAGATTCGTATAGGAAGCGTCCCCGGAAGCGCGCTTCCCCCTGTTTTGGATGCTTCCTGGAAATTTCCAAAGCTTTCCTCCGAAGCGCGCTTTGTACGGTGCTTCGGAGGGCGAATCATACAATTTCAGTACAGTTCCATACACGTTTCCGAAAAAAGCGCCGCGCGGCCTAAAAAAATTGATTTTTTTTTTTTAAAAATTAATTTTTTGGTGAGTTTGCTTGTTGGGGGTGGGTCCACCTTGGGTTAGGGTGAGGAATGAAGGCAAAAAAAAATATAAAAATATATATATATATATAGAAACATAGCAGATGCTCCCTCATGGTAATGTTAAATTCTTAAAGTAAAAGTTCACTTTTACTTAAATTTTTAACATTACCATGAAATGACTCAGGATGTTTGAGAGTGGTTCCAACCTCATTGGACTTTATATGGAGAAAAGAGAATTTCATATCTTATTCAAAATTAAACAGACTTAACAGTTTTCAGGAATTTAGGATCAATGGGATTGTGGCATTTCATTAGATTATATCAAGTATGAAGGTATGTGATTAGCATTTAATCAAGAGCACCAAGCCCTATATGTACCCTAGAGTTGGTGGTGTTAATTGTTGAACTCCTTTGTCACGCCCTTAGCAAAATATTACCTTTCAATCAAATCAAAATCATCGATCAAGCATGTTAAGCTTTTTCTACCATATTTTAAGTCTTGAATTAGGGAGTTTGATCAAAATTGGGCAATGTTGACTAATATCCCTAGACAATCGAGGTAGAGGAAAAGGCTAGATAAGAGGAGAAGAATCTAGATTCTAGATGGTTGATGCTCGAATAATTAATCATTAATGTACAATGGATGCTATATCTATCTTGATTTATGCAAAAATATGCATGTTTTCATGTCTTCTACAACTAATTTGGTATTTGGGATGTTTGTTTTGAGTATAAATGCAAAAAAATATAAATATATATATATATATAACAGATGCTTCGCTTCCTAGATTTTTGGAAAATGACGCTTCCGCATCCCCGCTTCCAAAAAACGTCCCCGCTTCGTGCAACATTGCATGATGGGTCGGCAATCCTGCATTCTGAATCTCTTCAGAATTTCTGTAGCATACCTTCCTTGTCCAAGGAAGATCTCCCCATTCTTCTGCCAAACTTCCAACCCCAGAAAATAATGCATCAATCCCAAGTCCTTCATATCGAATTTGGCTTCAACATTCTTCTTGCAATCTTGGATGAGCCTAGATGACCCATTTAGTAACAGCTCATCTACATATAGTACCAGAATAAGTGGCTCATTCTCGTCTAGTAAATAGTAGAGATTGGGATCAGCGTCACTCTTGACAAATCCCAAATGCTGCAAGTAACTATCAATCTGACCATACCATGCTCTGGGTGTCTGCTTGAGCCTGTATAGGCTTTCTTTAACCTGCAAACATGAGACGTCCTCTCATGAGTTTCGAAGCCTACGAGTTGTTCTATATACACCTCCTCTTCTATCATGCTATTCAAGAATGTTGCCTTGACATCCATCTGGTGAATCTCCCATCCCATTTGAGCTGTAGGGATATAACAAATCTAGTAGAGGTGTATCGAGCGACTAGGGCGAAGGTCTCTTCATAGTCTATTCCTTCTTTCTGAGCATACCCCTTTGCTACAAACCTTGCCTTGTACTTCTCTATGTCGTCGTCTGCGGCATATATGATCTTGTAGATCCATCGTGATCCTACCACTGATCTATTTTCTGTTCTAGGTACTACTTCCCAGAAATCATTCGTCGTGATGGAGTTGTACTCTTCCACCATGGAATCCACCCATACTTGTTGTTGAACATCTTCCTGAAAGCTAGAGGTTTCTTCAACCTGGACTACCAATGTTTGGTATCTATCTGGTTATCTACGCTGCCTCTTCTTGGCTCTAGGAGCTCCAACAAACTCCTTTGCGTCCCTCAGTGTCTGCCACACTTCTCTGCTCGGTCTACAACTGGTGGTGGGAGGCTCAACCAACTCTACCTCTTGATCTTGTCATTTCATCTGTTGAGAAGCATCTGCATTTCCTCCCTCTGAGGAGATATTGGTGCTAGTCATTGTACTCGACCCAAGTGTAAGCTCTCCTACCTGTCCTTCTTGTTGCCCTTGCTGCTCTTGTACTAACGGAACATCTCTAAATTGATCTTCTACAGGCATTTCACGAGATTTCCTAAGAGCTCTATCTTCCATGAACTTTGCATCATGTCTTACTACAATCTTCCTGCTGCCATGAATGTAGATTCTATATGCCATTGAAGTCTCGTTGTATCCTATGAGATACCCCTTCTTTGTAGTCTAATCCAGTTTGTTGTGCTTCTCTTCTAAAATGTGGCAATAAGCCACGCTTCCGAATATCCTGAGATGACTGACTTTTGGCTTCTTCCCTCTGAACACTCCTTCGGGCGTTCTCTTCCCCAATGCTCTATGAGGAGTTCTATTTTGGATATATACTGTCGTGTTGCAAGCTTCTGTCCATAGATACTTAGGTAGATCCTAATCATACAACATGGCTTTGGCTACCCCAACAATAATTCGGTTTTTCCGTTCTACCAATCCATTATGCTCCGGATTATATGGAGTTGTCCACTCTCTTTTGATGCCCTCCTTTGCACAAAAATCTATGAAATCTTTGTCTGTATATTCTCCACCATTATCTGAACGCAATACCTTTATCTTTTTCCCTGTCATATTTTCAATAAGAGCCTTAAACTCTCGGAAACGATCAAAGACCTCATCCTTGGTCTTTAAAAAGTAGATCCAGGTTTTTTTGGAGTGATCATTGATAAAAGTGACGAAGAATTTGCCACCACTAAGAGCCCTTGTGGACATAGGACCACAAATATCTGAGTGTACTAATCCTAATACACACTCTGCTCTATTGTTACTTCTGGAAAACGTTGCTTTAGTGTACTTTCTTAGCGCACATCCTCTGCACAAGTCATCATGTTCACTACTAAGGACTGGTATCCCTATAACAGTCTCTCTGAGCATCCTCAGTGCTCTATGGTGTAAGTGCCCCATTCGCCTGTGCCATAATTCATTTCGCTCCTTCTCACCATTATAGTTGTTGCCTATCAGTGCCATTGGCGATTCGAGCTGCATCCTGTACACCTTGTTGCTTCGAACCCCAATTTGCTTTTTCTTATTCGAACTTGGATGTTTAATGTAAACTTTCTTCCCGATGAAGTATACATCATATCCCTTGTCCTGTAACTGGGACACTGAAATTAAATTCATTCCTAATCCTGACACACGCAGAACATTCCTGACTCAGATGTTGGTCCCTGCTTCTATTTGAAAAGCTATGGTGCCTACTGGAGTAAATTTTGTTATGTTTCCCATAGTTATTTGGAAGTCCATTTGTTCATCTTGATAGCTCGAGAAATGTTCTCATACTCCAATCATATGAGTTGAAGCCCCGCTATCAATGTACTGAACATCCGCTGATGCTGAATTAGCTAGGGATGTGAATTCCTCTTCTAATCTGTTAGATAAATCTGAGACACTTTAAGTTGTGCCAATTTCTGATGCTATCATATCCCAGCAACTGTTGTAGGAAAAACTGCGTCCCACCTGAGATAATCCTCCTTATTGAATCTTTTGTTGCGATGTCCCGACTCCCTTCTACCCCTGATAAATTTCGATTGGAAAAGACTTGCCTCTCTGTCGGCTCACTCAGAGCCAGTTTTCCCAAGAAATCCAATCTCCTTGGTTTGAACTGTGCAATTCCATGGGAAATTTGAATTTTTGCCCTTGCAGGAACTTTGAATTCCCTTATCTTCTCAACGTTGGATCCTCCGACTTCTCTCTTCTGCTTCCCTGTAGGTCTAATACCATGTGAAAATTTCTAAATAGAAATCCTACTGTAGTGATTAATTTTATTTCTTCTACTTATTACTTCTGAAATAAGTTATCTACTGTATCCTTATGGCAAATATCGAAATATATTCTACTGCAACCTTCACAATTAAAACATTGCAGAAAGTAAATGTAAGTAAAATGTTGGCACAAATACAATCACAATGACAGTTATTTTTGGACAATTGTCCCCGAAAAAACCCAATGCGGGAAAACCGGTGCAGCAGATGAGGGTTTTATTATACTTCAGTAAAAATCTTCATGTACAGATTACACCCAACGGTATGGAACAAGGCCTTCTGAGAAAAATTTACAAACGCTCCTGAACAAGTATCTGACCTAAGAGAGAAGTTCCTCCACCCTTTGCGTCTCTCTAGCTGCCCAATGTAACTTTCTCTGGCCCCTGGACTAGCCTGCGCAATGCATACGTCACCCAGGCCAACGCTACCTCTCCTAGCGTCAATCTGCCCAGCGTTGTCCCTTCTACTGCTTTGTGTCTTCATCCATGTCTCTCAGACTAATGTTGGACATTCTTTGTCTCTCCTCCACCTGCAACTCTCCCTATGAATCGATTTTCTCTTGTCAAACTTCGACCAGTGAAAAACTCGATTTTACTCTGGCAATTGAGTATCTGCCTAGTGTATTTTCCAAATGACCCTTAAGCCCCTTCTTATATCTACTGGTTGGGTAACCAACGGCCTAGATTAAATCTCAATCAGAGGCTCAAATCATTTTGGCTTGATCCATGTCTTTTTCTAGAAGTTTCACTCATGATTAGATTAATACCCATTAATATTTTAATTTTCCTAAGTTTATACTTAGGAACCCCATTAAAAATATTAATTATTTTAATAAAATCACTTCTGGATGGAATTTCCCAAAACGCTTTATGGGTTCTTTGGAATACATGTGCCCCAGGCTCCCTGCAAAATTTGAGGCTTAGAGCACATCTGATGCTACCCCAAATCAACATATAGCTCACACATGTGGGCATTTGTGATCTATTATGCCATTTAGCTAGTGGATTGGCATGTAACCAAAGTTTATCTTATGTCAAACTTGTTGTAGCGGCTTCATTAGTCTAAAATTAATTGAGGTCGACCTCATATAAATAGAGGTCACCTCATTTACATTTTCATCATCACTTGTGGATCAATTTAGCCTCCTTAGAGAATTTCAACCTGGCTGAAATTGACTTGTTTGTTGTGAAGATATGATCTTTTGTGGAGTATTTGCTTATGGAGATTTTCTCTTACTTTGGATATGTCATTTTGGAACAATAAAGGACTAGTTCATGCACTTTTCTTGTAAGTATTCTATGTATTTGAATATCTTTATGGCTATTGCATGAAATGGATATTCTTATGGTTTCTATGTACTAGCTTTTATTGAATATTTTTCTATGAAATCTTGGCAATGGTATTGTATGCATTACCCTTTTAAGATTTGTGTGACAATCTCTTGAGTGATCCTTCATGTTAAGCTCTCCTCAATGACTTTGTTCCCTCATAAAATGATAGCTAGGGTACAAAACTAGGGTTTTTCATATATTCCCTTACTCCATTCCAACGTTTGGTTTTTCCTAAGTAGATCTCCCTCTAGACTACATACCCAAGATCAAGCACTGGTCTTCCCACATTAGTGATCAGACCATTAATTTTCCATAAAAACTAATTTCTCTCTCCTCTTTCAAATCTTAAACCCTTTAAGGCAAACCATTATGCTAGGTTTAGGGTCGAAATTCAAATAGGGTGCATGTGTCAGTTTGTGGAAGGATTCAACATGTGGTTGGTAAGACATTGCCTCAAAATCATCTTTGTCAAGTGGCTAATCCTTCCATTTTAGGGCTGACATCACTAGCCCTAGGAAAACCCTAATCTAGCTGTAGGCTTCAACTTGGGATTCCTTGAAGGCTTTTGTTCCAAAAATTGATCATATTCATCTATTCAAGCCTTTTCTTGGCCTTGTGTACCTAGACAAGCCTATTAACCTTGCTTACTCACAAACCCTAGGTCACTTGTCCCCTCAATTGTCCTTTTGAAGGGTACACTTTGCCTTATCTAAACTAGTTTGAACCCTACCCTTAAGTTGAGTACATGTCCTAAGCCTATCCTTGTCACCTCCAAGCCTTAGACATGATATATCCATTAGGTGACCTAACTTAGGGAAGCCTCCCTTGTGGTGAGAATCCACTAAAGAGTAGGAGGTGGTGGTTGTGGTGACAATGGGCCACACCTCATAGTGTTATCACTTGGTCTAGATCTTGTCTTGTGAGTTCCCCTCACAAGACTTGCTAGATTTTGAGGCAAAAAGGATAATATGTAAATTCCATGTGGCATTCAATGTATTGTTTATTCTCAAAAATAGATAACCGTGTTGTTGGATAAGGTTGTCATTGATGTCAATATGATATCTAGCATTATTGAAGCTAGTCCCATATGATGGTTGATAACTACATGATGCCCTAACATTATCCAAGACATATAATGTGAACCCTAGGTCTAAAGGTTGATGCATGGAAGTTGATTGTCAAATATGATGAAGCCCTATCATGAGCAAAAGAATGATGCCCTAACTCTTGCACCTATAAAGAAACCTTAAGGTGCCAAATTCATGGAACCCTAGCCTTTGTTGAAAACAAACCCTAACCCTAATTTGATGAAAGGGTGTTGATGAAAAATCCTACAAGAATATGTCTTGACATTGAAGAAATATACTAAAACCTTAAAAAAAGAGGGAAAAAATCACTAGACATATATTTATATCAAATATAAATATATATGTTATATTTATATGATATAAACTATATAACATATGTCGACAATATATTAAAAATGTATTTAACATATATACCTACTCCTTGTTGAATGGTGCAGTCCCCACTCCTCTCAAATTTACCATATATATTGGACATTAACATATATTGAGCATATACATAATTAACCAAACGGTCCCCACACATCCATGTCAACGCTCATCTAGGTTCCTACCTATCCACGTCAATACATCCATGATGGTCCCACTCCTCAATGGTCACCATGTCATCTGCGGTCCCAAATACCCACACGATCATTCGTCCATCAAACGTGCAACAAGGAGTGTTGGTTTCACAAAAACGTCGAACATCTCGTCGATCATATTTTCTCATAATGGTCTGATCACGCTCAATTTCTCACCAATCATGATTTGTCTGCAAGTCGACCCTCAAGTTGGTTTTATCTAACTCGACGTGTCCCTTGATATTCAATCAAAACGACTATAAATATAAGCCCCAGATGATTCATTCCTGATCGAATTTGAACGCAGAAGATATATACGATTCACAACTCATGAACTGAGGAAATAAGATCTAAAGGTTTCATAAGTTGATGGCAATTCGAACTTTTGGAAGCAACAATCCCGTGGAGCTCGGATTTGCAAGCCTGTAAGGCATCGAACCTGTGATAACTAACCTGTGGAGGATCAGAAACCTGTGGTGGCTCGGAATAACAAACCAGTGGAGCTCGGACCAGTTTTGAGAGGACAGATCTATGTGACAGTCAACTCAGATTTGGTGCATACCTCGACTCTATGGAATTGCAGAATGATTGGAAACCTTGGATTAGTGGAAAGAGCCTTGGAACTGTGGGCAGTCATACCTGAACTAGCTCGGAAATAGCCCAGAATTGTAGAAGGGCAGCAGTAGCCTCAGACCTGAGATGAGTTTCCTTCATGCTCAGAAACAGGAATAGTATCGGACCTCAAACTCAGACTAGAACCCTGTAACCAATCAATAGTTCAGAGACCTGTGGTGTTGTGAACCTGTGGAAAGGTGAACTGTCACCATTGTAGAGGATTGTTATCATTGCAGTGAACTAAGGAGACTTATGCTCAGGACAACAGTGGACTTGTAGCTTGGATATCTCAAGTGTAGACCTATGTTTTTTTTTAGGCTTCGAATTTGAGGAACAGTGCTAAGCATCGGTGCTTGGATCTGTGGAGGAGCAGTGAAGTATTTGGACAGTGAAAGAGCCTTGGGCAGCGAAGAAATTGAAGCTCTTGGACCTGAATATTTGTCTTGGAGATATCTTGCAAAAGACCTATTGTGCAGTCGTTGAAGACTATTTTGGAACCTTGTAGATCTTGAAGAGCAGTTGGAGCTGATCTTGAGCATACCTTGAAGAGTCATCTAGAAGCTTATTGAAGACATCTTGTTGAGAAGCTTTAGCTGATCCTAAAGATTCTTGGAGATCATGATGCATTGTTGATGTCATCATGAGGTGACTTGGATAAAATGTTTGGGTACGATGAAGAGCAGTGATGACACCTTCTAGAAGACAAGGTTGTCATCGATGAAGCGACGTGGAGACTAAGTGAAGGCACAACTGAAGATTGACGGGCCTCGTTGAAGAAGACATTGGGAGCCGTGAAGTATAACCAAATATATCTTGATGAAGTAAAGCTAAGGGTTGGAGCCCAAGAGGTTGGAGCCTCAAAAAAAACAAGGTTGGTGCCTTGGAAGATAGGGTTCGAGCCCTAGAGGATCGAAGTCCTCAAGATACTAGGTCAGAGCCTAAACCGGATATAGGGTTGGAGCCCTTGAGGTTGGTGCCTCAAAATTGACAAGGCTGGAGCCTTGGAAGTCCAAGTCGGTGCTTGGCATGATACAGGTTGGAGCCTGGGAGATTGAAGATCAGTGTCTTCATCTAGGGTTGGAGCCCTACATATATTGTACTTGATTTGTTGAAGAAATTAATAAAAGCATTTATTCTATGTTACCGGATCCGTCAGGCCTAGCGGCTGGATCCGCGGATCCCCGGATCAGAGACGGATTCGGATCCGGATCCACGAAGATCCGCCCCACCCAACATTGGTCTGTGTATAATATGGTTTGACGTCAGCGCATGTTTCCAAATTATATTTCAGGGCAGAATTTAAAAAGAAAATTTCAGCGGATGAATAACCTGATATTGGAAAAATCAGCCGTGCGGGAGTTCATTAATCTGTGTGTAATATGGTTTCACGTCATCGCATTTTTTCAAATTATATCTCAGCGCAGAATTCCAGAAAGAAAATGTCAGCGGATGAACAACGCTATATTGGAAAAATCAGCCGTAGCCGTGAGAATAATTAACAAGGGCATTCATTAATTTCACGATTATAAACCTGCGGTTGACCATATTATAAACTCTATTTCAAGATTATAAGATGCCGCTGTTTGGATATTCTAATTAAATTATACGTTTATTTTAAAAGTTTAATTATACATTTATTTTAAAAAGTTTCATGAAGTAAGTTCTATAAAGTAATTTCATTTAATTTAAATATAATAACTATTAAATTATATGTTTATTTTTAAAAGTTTCATAAAGTACGTTTATTTAATTTAAATATAAATAACTAGTAATTTAATGTTTCAATATTACGATACATTAATTTTAATATATTAAATTAATAATTATTTTTTCACCTGAAACTAATAATTATTTTAAAATTATTATATAGAAGTTTTATATTTAAATTTTAAAGAGAAATTATAATTTTTTTATTTATTATACAAATTTAATTAATATTTATATTAATGATATCTTAATTCTGAATATTATTTATCTAATATATATTTTTATAGGTAACTATATATAAAAAACTATATATTTAAAAATTAATATATGTTTTTATTTTATTTTTATGTAAATTTATTTTTAAAAATTATAAAATATTTTATATTGTTTTTATATTATATTTAAAAATTAATTATATGTTTTATTTTATTTTTATGTAAATTTAATTTTTAAAAATTATAGAATATTTTTATATTGTTTGTACTTGTCGTATCCGGATCCCGGCTTTTCAAAAAACTGGCGGATCCGTTTCCGAATCCGGATCCGAATCCTGGTAACTTAGCATTTATTCTTATTGTTCATTTTGTGTTCTAAATATAAGTGATCTAACTGGTAAAAGTAACAATTGAAAAGGAATAATGATTCACCCCCCCCATCAGTATTTCCAACACTTGCAAGGGTCAATTGAGGGGGGAAACAAAGCCGGTATGGAAGGAATCAAGGATGTAAAATCTGAAGAGCATAAGAATAATGCATATTGCTAAGCACTGGATTTTATTATATCTGTTTTTTCCAACTTTTTGCAACCATTCGTAAACTAGAAAGATTTTTCTCAATTTTGAGCTATATATAAGCCATTATTTAACTTTAAATGATCGCCTTCCAAATTGGATAAAGCAGTTCTCTACCACATGTTAAATCATATTTAAAAGTTAGTTGATTTTAAAACAAGTTGAGATAAGTTTTCAAACTATTAAAGCCTTTAACTCATAGTCAACAGATAGACTATCATCTGCAGGTTTTCAACACAACTTCAAGACAAACAATAAATCTAACCTGACCACCTGCAGTTGACCAGTATGTTCGTTGAAGACCTAAGGTTGGAGGGGACACTCCTAGGGAGAAATCTTGCAATTCAACACTTTGCTGCAAGGACCATGGACCAAAAAGTCAGTGACAAGCTGTTCAAAATCATATGTGTATCACTATGAGTTCAATAAAAGCCATCCCCCTTTGCACATAAATGAATCCAAAAACATACTCACAAAAAGCCTTGTTTTCCGCCTTAACTTTTTCTGCAAGCATTCAAATTTATTGTAAGAAGGTGTTAGAGAAATGTTAACAAAAGTCGAGGACAAATTAAAAAAAAACATCTATAGATGCTAATAGCAACATCTAAAAACCTAGAACAGCAATCAAAGCAATCAAATATGAATGATTCCTTCATGAGATATAAAGCATCTTTAGTTTATATATTCTGCACATGTTTTCACTATGTAGGTAAATCTTATGTAAAGGACTTCAAATCAATTATTACTTTTCAATGTATAATTCTTTTTATTTTCAGGCATTAAAACAAGAAATAAACAAAGAAGTTACGTTATTGTTTTCAAGTACATGCAAAGTCAAAATAACAATAAAAACGCATAAAGCATTTAAGGCATTTCATAAAGTGTTAGTTAAACTCACTCTCGAAGAACCATGCTTTCTGATGCACCCATTGGAAAAAAAAAAAGTGCAGTTACAAATCAATAGGCATATAGTGGTGATTTCAAACATTACAACAACAAAGTAGACTATTGGACAATGAAATGAATCCATTGTTCCTTATTGAATGCACCTTTCTCAAAGTTCAAATTTTACATTGACGACAATAGAACAATGTAAGAAAAAATAAGTGTGTACATGACTTCAATAAAGGACAAAAGAATGGCATCGTGGTTTTACTCAACACAACAGGCTATTTACAGATATATACATGTGATAACAAAATAAAGGTACGAGGCACAAAATATGATGATGCCACCATCAGTGATGATAACTAAAATTGAAAGAGGGAGCTGTTATACACATTGACCCAACTAATTAGGTCCTCTGATGAAGAATTCATAATAATGATCTGAGGACTTACTTGGCCCATTTAAATAATTTATTAACTGCTAAAGAAATTACATCTTCAAACACTTTATAATTTTGTGGCCACATGTACAATGTCATGTCCCCAATTTTTATTTTCCACGTTAGAGGCAATTTTGGAAAGAGGGGACGTTTCTAGCTTTGGGACTTAGGAGAAAAAGGGAAAATTGCAGCTCTAGTGGAATGTAGGAGGCACAAGAAAGAGAAATTCGACCCAAGGAGGGAACTCGCACTCTTGGAGAAGAGAGAAAAGAAAAGGAAGTGTGAACTAGGAGAGAGAGAGAGAGGGGACCACAAGGGGAGAAGAGGCCAGAAAATTATAAATAGAGCTTGAGGGCCTCACTTTTGGCATCTCTGGTCATTTTGCAATTTTAACATTAGTTCTCTTTGTTGAAAAATGTGTAACTAGGTTCGGTCTTCATAAATATGAAATGTACTTTTGATTCTTGTATTTCGTAAAATAAAGAAAATTCATTATTGTTATTGGAGCATGGATTTCATGCTCAAGGTCTTTTATTTTAGAGGTCAAGCACCCATTGAGTGCTTCTAGGGTTTGTCCTAGGTCAAAAAGTCAAAAGAGTCGTTGTCATAAGTTGAAGACCCCATCGAGCACATTGTAACTTGTAAAGAAAAATATTTTTGCAATTAAAAGTGTCAAAATACCCTTCAATACCAAGTCGGCCAGGGAGTTGAGAAGTTGGCCTATTTTGAGGAACCATGTCCACCTTGAAAAACCTATATAAAGGAGGGAACTCGACCTCCTTGAGACACATTCATCTCACATATCATTCAAGTGAAGGAGGAGTAGAAAAAGGCTAGCGAAGAAGGAAGAGGACGAATGAAGAAGTTTCTAGGATAATTCTATCTCACACGTGCGAAGAAGGAAGGCTAGCGTTTGTTGCTTCTAGGTCGAGATTTTCTATTTGTTGAAAGAGGATCAAATTTGTTGGAAGAAGGGTCTACTAGGTCACGTTCTAGCCCAAGACAAGGAAGCAAAGAAAGTGAAGTTGTTGGGAAGCCTTCGAAAGCTAAATCGAGCTCACATGTGTGGATGCAATTGCAGTTGTTGGGGGCTGAAAATTTCAGACCTGCAGTAGAGGCCGAAATTCTGAAACTGGAGGTCAAAGTTGTGTTGTTGGAAGAGATTTCACTGGTTTTGACTTGGACAAAGGAAGCACATCATTAGGAGAGGTTGGACTTGGTCTTGAAGAGTATTGGTCTTGGTCTAGAGGTCTTGGAATTCGCCAATCGAAGAATATATAAGAAGAGAAGAGATTTATGGGTAATCCTCCCAAGTGGAGAGGTTTTGTCCCTAGCTTGCAGCATATATCTTTTGTACTTGTGTATTATTGTTCTTCCTGTTTCTGGTAGTTTTTTTATGATAAACAAACACAATAATAAGAGAAGAAGTTAATAAGCAAGAAAAAGTAAAAAGATATCACAAGAAGTTATCATAGAAAGATAAATCATCCTAACTACTGCCCTATAGATTTCTCAACATGGTATCAGAGCTAAGGTTGGCTAAGGGCCTAATGAAGATCTCCTCTACACTAAAGAAGTGTACGAAGATGGCAAGTCAACTCAAAAAAGGCATCAAAGAAGTATGGGATCTCCTATTTTCTTCTAAGAAGGAAGTGACCAAGACATCTACAAAGGATGAGGGACTATTCACATTTCAAGATGAAAGTATTTGGGTAATCGATAGTGGAGCATCAAGACATATGACTGGTCATCACAAGCAATTAAAGACATTATCAAAAGGAAAGTCCTCTTACTCCATAGAGCTTGGTGACAATGAAAGCTACCCTATGAGAGGAATTGGATTAACTTCACTTGGGCTAGAGAATGGAGGAAATATTCGTCTCAACAATATCTTATTTGTTCTAGGTTTACACAAGAATCTACTTTCCATTTCAAGTCTAGAAGACAAGGGTGATAGAGTTGTTTTCATTGGTGGAAAGGTCATAGTATGGGGTAAAAACTCAAGCATAGAAGATGCAAGAATGATTGGGATCCGTGAAGGAAGACTTCACAGATTGTTAACTCCCCTCGTTCAAGCTTTGGTTCACATTGAAGTTTGCCCATGTGAACTTTGGCATAGAAGATTTGGTCATCTTCACTGCAAAATCCTACCAACCCTAAATTCAATAGTGACTGGCATCCCCAAACTAAAAGAAGATCATTAAGGAATATGCAAGGGATGTGCATTGGGTAAGAACACCAAGAGACCATTGTGAAGTAGTGCTTCAAAGTCAAAAGACATCTCGGATCTTATTCATTCCAATGTTTGTGGTCCAATGACTCCAAAGTCACTTGGAGGTCATATATACTATCTCACATTCATAGATGATGATTCAAGGAAAACTTGGGTTTACTTAATGAAATCCAAGGATGAAGTATTTATCATATTTCAAGAATTCAAAGCTGAAGTAGAGAACCTTACAGAAAGAAGAATCAAGATATTAATGTTTGATAACGGAGGAGAATACACATTCAAGGAAATTATAGCTTTCTGTAAGGAATCTGAGATTAAGAGGGAGTTGATTGTCCCATATAATCTCAAGCAAAATGGAGATGCAAAACGAAAGAATCGTTCCATTGAAGAAATTGTAAAATCTATGTTACATGACCAAGCTTTGCCGAAATTTCTGTGGGATGAAGCTACGAAGACATTTGTATGCATACAAAATCGAAGTCCCCACAGGTCACTAGATAACATGACTCCTGAAGAAACATTCACTAGATAAATTTTTGGTTGTCCTGTCTATATTCATATACCAAAGGACAAGCGAAGGAAGTTGAATCCATTAGGCATGAAGGGAACATTTGTTGGCTACAGTAATTCTTCTAAGGCCCTTTGGATCTACATAAAAGGGCACCGAATAGAAGTCAGTTGAGATGTGATATTTGACGAAAGTATTGCATTCAAGAAATCAAAATATCTCCCTATGGACTCTGATGATGAAGAACTTCCGGTATTTGAAGAGGAAGTTACTAGGGAGGAAAAAGAATCAAATCATGAAGATGAAAGTCCCAGTGAACCTATACAACTTGTGGTAATTGCTAAAACCAGAAAGAGACCTAACTGGTTGAAATATATACTATTAGATGCAGAAGGTCATGGAGCAGCTAAAGGCACATTTAGAGAGAGCAAGAAGCCCAAAAGATATTCGAGGTATGTAACATATATGACAAAGTTAATAGAAGCATAGCCATCCACCTTTCAAGAGGCTACCAAACATCAAGAATGGAAGGATGCCATGAATGAAGAATATCAATCAATAATGAACAATGGAGTTTGGGAGATCACACTTAGGCCTGAAGACAAATTTGTGGTAACTTCCAAGTGGTTTTACAAGATTAAACCTGCGGCAGATGGAAGTATTGACAAGTATAAAGCAAGATTTGTAATATTCCAAATAGAAATTTATAGCAAATAATATATGCATGAACTAAAATACAACAATAAAAATCTGAACAAGAGCACAAATCCGAAAACTCCAAAATCTGGGCAATAGTCCTAAGCCATTTTATTAATTATGCATGAAAAATCAAGTACAAGAGGATGAAATCCATAGAACCTGGGCTTGCTACAGCAAGCAACGCAAACCCCGGGTTAGAAAGTGTAGGATCAAGTGTTGGAATTGGCCCAAATCTATAGCTCTAACTTGCCCAGAAACTCCATTGCATATTGTTGAATGGAATTGATCATCTTGCTCAAAATAATGCTCTGAAATTGCAGCCACAAGCTCCTCTCCTCAGACCCAAAAATACCTAGAAAAGGTTTGGCCTATCTCCAAGACAAAATCGAACCCACAAAATGGTGCAAATTCCCCAGCTAAATAGCAATTCGCCCTGCTATAAGAATTATAATTTCAAGCTCGAATATCACCCGGAAAAATCTGTAAAATTAGCCAGGGACTCCTCTCAATAAACCCACAAAAACCCAGAAAGGGTTTGTGCTGAATCTACCAACCCCCGGTAACCCCCCAACAAGTGCAAATTGCCCAATTTGGTTAGAAATGTAGAATTTCAGCCCTAAGAATTCTCTCAACTCAGCCCTGCTAATCACCACAAAATCTCTTGCTAAATTAGGAAAAAAAAACTCCTGCAAATCCTCTGGTTTTCTGCTCCTCCGTGATTTATCTCCCCACAAGCAATTTGAACCACTTTTGCGTCCTGGAGGAAAAGCGTACCAGCTGAAATAACTTGCAAGTATGCCCAATGGAAACTCTAAATTGAGCTCCCCAAATTGCCTCACTAAGGAGACACTAGAAGTTCTCCGAAATGGGGGTGGAATTCAAGCTCGAAAATTCCTTGTGCTGAACAGCACGGTTTTCTTGGCTAAGCAGCTCAAGAGAACTCATGTTGAATTGTCAATTGATCAAAGATGTCCCAAATGAGAGCCTCATTGCTCTATTTATAATCGTTCGCCTCTCTCCCCCTTGGTGGCCCCCACCTTCCACTAGTTCACCCCCTTTCTTTTTCTCTCTCTTGCTCCACAAGTGTGCATTCCCTTTTTCTCTCTCTTGTGGCCCCCACTTGCAATGAGCTATAATCTGGCATTTTCACCCAAGCTCCTCAAGCCAAAATCATCTCCAAAACTCGAACTACAAAATTGTGCTATGCCTAGCACCTCCCCAATAAACTTCGTTAATCTCCTCAAATGAAAAATCAAAATTGGGGATATTACAGTCCTCCCCGCCAAAAATTGCTTGTCCTCAAGCAATGCCTAAACAAGCACCTTCTCTAGTTGTTGATCCCCACTATTATTGCAAACTATGCCAAGGTCCTAAATGCGCCACTGAATCGTCCCTGACCTCTGCACTATCCTATCATGAAGGAATCCCTCAATACTAGGATCCCAAGCCCAACGTGAAGCTCCCCTTGCTCCACTCATTATCCTGCCAGGTATAAGTACCAGAAGCCCTCTGCATACCATCAATGAGTAGGGCATCATGATCATGATAATGTGGCACTCTGTCCAACTCCTCACGAAGCCTCCTTACAGAGTGGTCCATCTCATACACTCAGAGAGTAAACTCCTGAAGATACCACCCAATCCCTGTAGAGATAAAGTCTTTCTCGCATGAGCTTCCCCTGATATCTTCCTATTGATGCACCTTCCATGCTAATGAAGTCCCCCACGCCATCAGCGAATCACTAAAGCCCAATGGAAGATCTGAGTGATCTCCCCCTGTAGAAATCAGCTCATCCACAAGGGTAGTTGTACTGCCAAGTCCTGTGATGCCCGGATCCCATGCTAGTCTAAAAAGGGTTCCACCATGATGTCGCTACGCAACTCTAACCATGACGATCTGCCCATCATGCGCAAGTTGTATCCTCCTCTCCTGGGACATAAAGGAAAAATATATATTAAGCCCCACCTCATCTAGCCCAAGCATCTCCACAATGTCATGGCCTACCCATCCAACACTCACCCTGATCTTTAGCAACAACAAGGAAGACCAGCCTTACCATTAGACAAAGGCCTCAACGCTCACCCGCATGTCAAACCAAGTGTGAGTTGGGTCATCCTCTGTCCTGATCTCACTCATCACAAAACAGAGTGTCCCATCAACCAACCAAATCCCTAGATCCCATAACCAGAATGGTTGTGGCATACTCCTGACTGTTGTTGGCACCAACCTTACCATGTCTCAAGTCCTTGCGTGCAATCAATATATGGAATCCCTACATCATGAACCAATCTGGTGCGTGCGAAACTATCTTGCGCCAGTCCTACCATGTAGTGGAATTTGTCACACTGCCTCCTAAAAGCGCTCCCCATTACTGCCTAGAGTCTAAACATCCGTCTGCAAGTTAGGTCCACCAACCGTTGTAAATGCTCCTGAGACACCTCAAAATGTCTTGCCAAAAGGGGGTCATGCATCTCCCCAACTGTGGGCTCAATGGGTGGTGCAAATGTTACCTCTGCAGAAGATTGGATTCCCCCTAAGCATGCATCCACCAACTCGCACCCTAACCATATGCCACAGCTGGAAAGCCTCTCTCCTAATGCACCGTGTCCCATCCAACTGTCTCAAACGATCCTCCTGGTTCTTATTGCTCGTGATGCAAGCATCAAGGTCGGGATTAATTTCCCAGAATTTCTGAGCACCGGAGGTGGAGTTTCCAGTAGCATCTTGGCAGCAAATAGCATAGTTTCACAAGGGCAGCGCAGGGCATCATTGCAGCAACTATTTATGCTAACTGGGCTTGATCACGCTTGCCATTGATGCAAGCCCGGGTGCACCACTTCCACATTATTGTACTTTGCTCCTAGATTATAATAAAATGGCTCAGTTGATGGTTATTCCTGGACTTTTTATGGGTGTGCACTGAATGTTTCAATTTTATGGTGTTGTTTTTATTGTTTGCTTTCCATGACACTATTTTTCCTAGTTTGGGACAATACAGTGGTATCAAAGCGTTGATCTTGGCCTAGTTGTGGGTAGCCAATGAGAGCATGGGTGATTTGGGTATGAGTGCATAGTGAAGGGTGAAACCGGAGACAAACCCATGGCTCAAGGGAAATCCAGTATGCAGAAATTCTGGGGTGGAATCTGTTGGGACGATGAGAGGTTGGCCCAATTGAGGAGGGTGACAGACCAGACCCATCCTCACCCTTACAACAGAGACGCTAGAGGTGAGTAGGTAGTGGGGGTGCAACCATCTACATCATGTGGGGAAATTCGACAGAATCAAGGCACCAGATCTCCTGAAAAGGAGCAAGCAAGACAGGGACAGTTAGAGGGTGAGACCAAGGGGCTTTTTTGCTGGTTGAGCCCTGGCTTTAGATATCAGGAGCCTGAGGAGGAGGTTGAGCATGATGCTGAGAGCCCACAGGATGGGCAGGATCACAGTGATCTACCCGGTGCGACACAGGAGTCACCATTATTCGAGACCTCTTTGATAGCCCCAGTTGACACCTTGGTGGAGAGGATAGAGCCTACACACATAGAGCCATCTGTTCAGGAGGTGCCACCCATGGTTGAGATGTTGATAGTTGTTGAGGTATCTAGAGTTGTTACCGAGTCTGTAAGTGATAGATACCCACGACAGTTTCATCAATTCCAGGCCAACCTTCTAGCATTGAGAGAGAAGGCCACGACAGTATGAGAGGCCATTCTACAGCAAAACGAGGAGTAGGAGGGCATGAGAGTGGTTTGTGCCAAGTCAGCAGCCAAACTAACTCACATTGGGGAACGGTTGGATTCCCTAATGGTACTACTAGAGTGCACTTTAGAGCATCAGAGCAACCCTCTTCAGACATACATAGATGGGACCCTTAGTGTCAGTAGTTTACCTCTGCACCTTGGAGAGAGAGAGGCAGAGCCACCTCGACATATTTTATGTGTTGACCAGGCTAAAGAGGTGAGGCAACATGAGCAGTGCAAGGTGCAGCATTTTCAGGATGGAAGGCTTGTCCAGCGTATGAGAGTTCGTACATTCAATCCCTCTCTTAGGGTTAGATGGTGTGAGATGCTGAGTTAGTACCAATGGAGTGGACTATGGAGATGGTAGTGGACCCGGGTGTAGCTCAGCAGGAGCTTCTAGGCACTGGGGATGCCAAAAGCCCAAACTGGAATTGGGATCCGGGAGGGACCACCTATCATTTTCCAAGTATACTGGTTGGCTACAACCTGGATGGTATAGTTGACTAAGCGGCTGAACACGTGCATTCATTAGGGGAGTTTTGGCCACTACCAGCAGCCAAGCAGTTTGTGGGCAGACTCCTTGGGTTGTCTTGGTATGACAGTTATGCATGGGATCACAGGATGATCATCCTACTCTAGCAGGAGTTTGTCAGAGAAGGTGGCACTGGTAGGCCACCAGAGAGTGCCTTGTATGGAGTTGGGGACTCTTCACATTTGTGTGGGGCACGGAGGACATGGAGGAGCATAGCATTGGGGGCATCATTACTGGTACCTAGGGAGATTCACTTCTCGGGTCTCTCAGGGAGGATTTGGAGGGGAGATCCACTCATCGGAGAGTATGATGATACGATGATGGAGGTAATGAAATCAGTCGGGGACGGGTCAACGCACTAGTGTGGAGCAGTGGTTTGTGAATGGGCCTGGAGAGGCATGGGGGTGTGCCGTAGTATGTTGGACTACGTTGTGGAGTAGGAGTACCTCACATCACAATGAGTACATGTGGGGAGTGACATGTGCAGTGACATAGGCGAGACACTGGACAGTACAGGATGGTATAGTCGTAGCATGGGGTATCCAACGATGTACAAGGACAAGTTGTGGCAAACAATGGCATGTCGAGGACTGCAGTGTTGCTTGGGTGTATGCAGTGTCGCATGGTGCGACGCAGCAGGCTCTTGGAGAGTTGCCTCCAAGAAGACCTATGGACAGGGGCATTAGGTGTACCATTGGATGTAGCTCACCTAGGATTGATGAGGACATTGTTGAGCATATGGGGACACCATGTTTAGCGGAGACAAGGCTTCGAGGGGGTTATCAGCAGATCCGAGGCAGGGAGAGGGTCATCCACACGACTACTCTTGAGTATTCTGGCAGACTCTTGATGATACCCTTTGGGACATACCCACCCATCATCTTCCAATGTTGTCTACAATCACAGAGTGTTTGTTTGTTGCCCCTTGACACTCTCCATTCAGGCAACAGGGCATGGGAGGCTCACCCTAGGCAGTTGGATGAGACACCTCGTGTAATGAGTCGGGACGAGACTCTCTAGTTGAGACACTAGGAAGGTGCACGAGTTGACGTACACAGGCTTAGGGAAGGCGTGGTTGATTGTCGAGGTAAAATATGTTCCACCCCTGGGCACACACTTCGGGAAGCGACTGAGAGGGAGTTGCATGTTGCTTTTTCAGCTGGACAGCTCGAGGCGTTAGGTGACCATGAGGTGCAGGGGATGGTAGTCCTTGTTGGCACGATGATGCCTAGGCTTCTGGCAGTACCCGAGCACATCATCAAGAGCTGGAATAACAGATCTTGCTGTGTGATTTGGCAGGCACAGAGCAATTGGTTAATTGTGACACAAGTTGTTGATGCTTAGTGTCTACCTATTGGATAACTACAGGAGACAGAGACGGGGCACAGAGGGGTCCCAACAACTAGCAACATATCACAACACCAGGTAGAGAGGATTGGGGGTTGTAAACCTCCAGTATGGTTATGAGATACAGGGATCTAGTGGATTGGCGGGATACTTCACTTCTTAGTGAGCATGGTCAAGATAACAGGCAAACTAATTCATTCACAGGCAGACACATGGGGAGTCACCAAAGCCTTCACTATAAGGCAAGGCAGATTGTTGCTCAGGACTGGGGCCAGCCATGGAGTGATAGGCGCTAGCACTATTGAGGCACTTTGGTAGGTTGGGCATGACCTCAATCATCACATAGATTATGACCAAGAGTTACGCGAGAGGAGGCTCTACTACGAGCATGCTAGACAATTAGTGATGACCAGGGTGTCGCGCGGTCAACAACATAGTTTCTTGCTACACTAGGCATGGGGCCCTAGCGTCACAGTACTTAGCGGTTAAGCTACCCATAGGGGTGAGTTGGTCTCTACAGGAGAGGGTCATCCAAATTTTCCACTAGGTTTCAGTGATTCGCTGATGGCGTGGGAGACTTCATCAGCATGGTAGAATGACCAACAAGAGGATTTTAGGAGGATCTCATGCAAGATAGGCTTCATTCGCAGAGGGATTGAGTTGTATCTTCAGAGACCCACAATCAGAGTGCATGGGGTGGGGTATTCGATAGGGCAGCTTCATGAGGATTGGGACAGACTTCTACATCGTCAGGATGCTCTACTTATTGGCAGTAGACAAAGGGGTTCTAACGCCCATATCTGGCAAGATAGTGAGTGGAGCAAGGGGTGCTTCACGTTGATCAGGTTGGCTTGGGATCTTGGTATCGAGGGACTCCTTCACTATAGGATAGTACAGCGATCAAGAACGATCCAATGGCACATTTGGGGCCCTAGTGAAGTTTGCAGTGACAGTGGGGATCCACAGTCAGAGACGGTGCTTGTTTAGGCAATGCTTGAGGACAAGCAATTTTTGGTGCATTGAAGGAACTTGCCAGATGAGAATGCCACCTGGGAGGGTGAACACATACATGAGCATCCAGTGATGAAGTTGCTTGGGGACAAGCAACATTTGGGAGGGAAGGACTGTAATGTCCCTTCTTATATTAAATGTTACAGGTTTATCTATTCTACAATTTTGATAATTTTGGAGGCCATGGGACCTATGTGATTTTTGGAAAAGACTTAGGAAGGAAAAAGGGGCCGAAATGTTTTGGGGCCACCCACATGAGGAAATACGCACCACCTTAGAGGGAAGTTCAAATGGTTAAGGAGGGAAAGTTGAATTGCTAGTTGGAGGGGGCTCACATGGGAAAAGAGGCCCACGAATTATAAATATAGGAGGCTCAACCTCATTTGGCATATTTTGACATATTGAACTCAATCTTAGTTTCTCGAGTTGCTTGGTTGGGTTACTTGTTGTTTAGCACTGATCTTTCCAAGCGAAAGAACTCAACCTTTCTTCGAGGGGCTTCGAGTGCCACCCTAGGAAGGTAAATCGTACCACCTTGGAGGAGAGCTGGAGGGATTTCATAGCTCATCTTTCAGCCTTTGGCTCAGCTAGTGCGTGTTTCTGGAGGACCCAGGAAGCGAGCACGTAGGGGTTGTGTTGGGAATCTTTCGGGCAGCATTTGCCGAGAGAATTTTGGCAATGGAGCTTCAGTGGAGGATCAACATTTTGGAGGAGTTTCAGAGCACGATTTTGATGCTAGTGGGCAGCACGATTTGCAGCTTCCTGGGCCTGCGCAGAGGACTTTCTTTGGGCACACGTGGGAGCTTGAGGGATGCGTTGAAGAGCGGGAAATTGCCGGAAGAAATAAGGGAAACCTTGGAGGGGAGTATCTCAGCCTTTGGGAGTGATTGGCAGGGCTTCTCCAGCGAGCTACAGGAAGGCCGTATTTCCCAGCACCTGGAGGAGGACGTAGTCTCTGGGGGCCAAATTTCGAGGCTCAGAACTAGGCCAAACCCTTTCTGAGTTTTGGCGGATTTTGGTTGAGGAGCTTGGGGCTAATTTTGCAAAATTTTCTGGGTGGATCTGAGGGGTCAAACAGGAGTCCCAACTCAGCCAACAGCTACAGGAGTTAGGAGGAGTTTGGGCCGAAATTCCGATGTCAGCATTTGGCCAATTCCTTCATGGGTTATTCTAGGTATTTGGTGGAGAGGTCAAGGTTAATTTCCTAGAATTTTTAGCACCGAAGGTGAGGTTTCGAGCAACATCTTGGCAGCAGACAACAAAGTTTCACAAGGGCAACGCAGGGCATCATTGCAGCAGCTATTTATGCCATCTGGGCTTGACATATTACCACCTAGGCTTGATCACACTTGCCATTGATGCAAGCCCAAGTGCACCACTTTCACATTATTGTACTTTGCTCCTAGATTATAATAAAGTGGCTCAACCGATAGTTATTCCTAGACTTTTTATGGGTGTGCACTGAATGTTTCAATTTTATGGTGTTGTTTTTATTGTTTTCTTTGCATAACACTGTTTTTTCCTAGTTTGGGACATTACATATAAGCACCCAATTGCAAAATGGTCAAAGTACCTTTTGAACAGCAACATACCTTTGTCCAAGTGCTAATGTTGGATGGGTGAGAAGCACATGGCTGATGCAAGTGGCAGAGGCACATGTCATATCATCAACTAATGCTTAGCTGGTAAGGGCTGCTGGTTGTATGGCTGGCCAGCTGGTTGTCAAATGTAGGAGAAAAGTTTTCTCCTATGCGGTTACCCATTTTGGGGGATAATAGGGACAAGTTGATAATTTACATGCCAGCATGCATATGTGGGATGTGATTAGAGTAATAGGCATCTTGTTCTAGTGGAAACAACATTGTCACATAATTTTTCGAGACGCACCTACTTACTCGACCTGGGAGAAGTTTCAAAATTTAAAGGAGATTTGACTCCATAGAT
>APFE031491210.1:0-11892 GCA_000404065.3 Pinus taeda | reverse complement strand
TAGAATTCAAAGAGTGAGTTCCAAATTCAAGTTATTTTAGGTCTAAAGACAAAAAAAATTAGAGTGTGTTCGAAAATCAATTTATTCTAGAATTTGAGATGCAAAAAAATCAACCCATTTCGCCGGTTGTTAAACAAAAGCTAGCCAACAATAAGTTAACCTTTTTTTTTTATTTTTTTGTTTAGAAGAAAAAACACAAGTAACTTCTATTAAATAAAACAGTTCCAGTACATTTTCCATATGGTTGGTAGAATACAAAATCTCATAGAAGAGGTCAACAAAAAAAACCATAAACCATAGCTTGTAGCAAAAAATGTCAACCCGAGAGTTGTAGAAAAGGAGCTAAGAGATATACAGGTTGGCACTAGAGATCATGAAACAAAAATTCTACATGAGATGAAAGAGTCGAGTCCCAAAGGGCCAGAACTAACGAAGCAATAAGTAAGAAGCATGTAATGAAATAAAGAGATGTAAAAAGACCAAAACAAAGGTAGACTCCAAGGATAATGAATCATTTGAGATCACAAAAATTATGGCACATCGAAGCTGTCCTAGATCAATTTCTGGTCCCGCATGTGAAGGATTAATCGAATCGTGCCATAAGTATACTCTAGACCCTGTTTAGATAAACGATTCGCCACAATGTTATGATGCCATAAAATATGAGATATTGAAATTTGTTCAAAGGCTTACATAAGATATGGAATGTGAGCCATCCAATGAGATAATGCTGGAGTCGAAATTGAGGATTGTCCCACCGCCGCTTCTACGAGATATTTCAAGTCCCCATAGAAAGATAGATGCTTGATTCGGAGGCAGTTTGCAAGGACCAACAATCCCTAGAGTGTCATGACTTTAAATTTCTGATTTGTACTCGAATCGTCACACCAATGATTAATTGTCAACCAAACCCCACAACCACAATATTTGTTTTGAGCCACTTCATCGAAGAAACTTGCAAGAAAAGATACCCGTGTAGGAGGAGATAAAAATCTATGAGGTGCAAAATTTCACGAAGGAGGTGCTACAATAGATAGCCAAGCCAAAACACGAGAGAAAATATGAAAGGGATTAAGAGGCTTGTCATAAAAAATTAACTTGTTACAAGCCTTCCAAATCTCCCACGTCACAAGCAAAGGAAGAGGCTTGAATATCCCACGAGGGTGAAACCACCATTTGAAACAAGATTCCAATGAAATAAAAGTCTCCCAATGTGAAATCTTGAAATGATACATAATGCGTGCCCACACCTCCATAGACATGGGACAATTGATGAACAAATGGCCAACATCCTCAACAACATTATGACAAAAAATGCACTAGCCTAGACCGTAGAAACCCCTCTTGAACAAATTGTCCCAATAAGAATTATGTTCTTCCAGGCCAACTAGAAAAAAGAACCACTTTCAAAGGAATCCTCCACTTCTAGGCCAACCTAAACCACATGGGTCATTGGGGAAAGGAGGTGTTTAAGATGTGCTGATATACATCATTAGCCACCACCAATTCCTGCCACAAAGCACCATCCCAAATGAGAACACCACCCTTCCCAAAAATCATAAATCCAACATTATTGAAGGTCTGGATCAGATAATTCCGACTAGCACTAAATCTCTAGGAAGGCCCAGTGCCTATGGAGACTTCCAGATAAAAGAGGGAAGATCGGAATGGTATCTCACAATGGATTGGTCCAAAAAGAAAATCCCTTTATTATGTAGAGCATAAATAAACTCAAAATTAAATAGAGGGGAGGGAGAGACTCCAAGAATAAGATCCAATCCTACTAGGATACAAATACCACAACTGAAAGACCAGACCATTCTATCCATCAACTAATGGCTTACGTTGGAAAAGATCAATGAAATGTATGAACCTATTCTGGAACCAATCCGACCCATCCGATACCACTCAAAAATTTATTTTCCCTGAAGATACTTTTCTGCAAAGATCAATTGCCATAGGCCCTTTCCAAATAGTGCACACTAGAGTGATTTAACTAAAAGGGCCCAATCAAATCTTCTTAAATCAAGTAAACCCAAACCATCCATCTCAATCCCTTTTGTGATCAAAATAAGTTTGACAAGGTGGTATTTCTTATGTTCCCCCTTCCCCGACCAAAGAAAGTGCGACAAAATGGAATTGGTCCTGTTGATAATATGAGAAGGATGTTCAAAGAGGTGCATCCAATAAACCATCAACTGCTGAAGAAATGATTGAATCAATATATACCTACTGCACAAAGACAACCACCTATTAATCCACAGAGAGAAGTGCTTCTCGAACTTCTCCACCAACCAGTACCAATCCATTATACTATAACAATTGGGCTTGAGGTGAAAGCCTAGATAGGTCAAGCCTCTGTCCAACAAAGAGACTTGGACATTGAATAGTCTCGAAATGCACTCAATAACCTCCATGTTCTCAGAAGAAGAGATAAGGATAGATTTATTCCCACTCATATACAAGTCAGAGGTTGCTCCAAAATGAGACTAATATGGTAGAAAGCAATCCACTATTCCCACGAATCTGACCCGAAAGTAAGAGCATCAGCTGTGAAGAAGAGATGAGAGACATGGATCAAACGAGAAAATTTAGGCCATGAAAGAACACTCGAGATTGAGCCTCCCTGATTTTTAAACTGAGACCATCCATAAAAATAATAAAGAGAAGAGAGGAAAAGGAGAATCCCTATCAAAGTCCTCTGCTCTCTTGAAAAACTTTAGAAGGAAAAACATTAAGAAGAATAATAAAATAGGTAGAGGATGCGTAAGAAAAAATCCATGCAATATTTTCCATAGAGAGTCCAATCTTGAATAAAATAATATGTAAGAAATCCTAGTCGATACAATCATAAGCCTTATGCAAATCAATCTTCAAAATAATGGAATCCAACTGCTAGGTGTGGATGGAGTGAAGGCACTCATGTGCAATGGATACCATGTCTTGTATCTAGTGACTGACCAGAAAACCAAACTACTCAAGAGAAATGAAAGTAGATAGTACCTACTTGATTCTCCCAGCAATGATCTTAGAGATCAACTTGTACGTAATGTTGCATAGGGAGATAGGGCGGAAATCAAAGAGAGAAACAAGATGTGATGATTTAGGAATCAGGGCAATAAAGGTATAGATTAAACCCTCAATATCCCACCACAAACATGGGGTTGTTAAACCATAGATAGAAGGCCCATGCTGACAAGATAACAAAAAAAATGTAGAAAAAACTCCACCATCCAGCCTTCTAGCCGAGGACTCTCGTCCTTGATGAAAGATTTGAGAACATCCCAAATTTCTTCATTTAAGAACATCATAGTGGAAGGCATCAATCATGATCGTTTAAGATCTTGCAGTCAAATTCCATTCCTCTAATTATTTAACACAAGGATTAATGGAGACATTGTCATAAATACGTTGTAGTTAACTTTTCGATATAATCTGTTCAGAGTCCTATTGGCATATCTTATGCAATACTAACCATAGTGAATAAATAGTTAGTATGAACTTTAGTATATGTAATTCATAGAGCAAAAGGCATAGCATGGATGACTTGAACCACTAGCTCTATCATGGCAACCTTAAAACATAATTATTCATCCTACCTAGTTGTTTCATGCATGATTATTTAATTACCTTTCTACACAAAGATCACACATGCAGCTATACACATATGCTGAGAGAATTTGACAATATACAAGGCAAATAACAACATACAACAAATCCCATGTAATGTATTTCGATAAGAGAAATTGAAATAATGTCACTTGGAAAACCGAGCACTGCCACCCAACCTAGAACTACCTACTTCTAGTTTGCCCTCGAGCCAAGATTTCTTCCCATTGATCAACTGCCTCATGTTGATCTCTTTCATAGGTATTTGATACCCTCTTTCATGATATGCTTTCCATTAGTGGCATCTCGCTTTTATGGATCTTTTTATCCATTTTCCTATGCTTTTCCAAGAAAAGCTCCCCTTTATCTCCCTCGAGGATTTTCCTCATAAAAGCTTGCCTTTTCTCTGGCAAGGCTTTTATGTTTTTTCTTAACTTAGCATCTTTCTCCAGCTAAGTGGTTTAATGGATATTTATCTCCAAATCCATTAATCTCATCTAGATCTGGATCTAGAAGTCTTATCATGAAAATATTATCGATTCCCATTCAACAATGGGATTTGAAAAGAATATTCTCTCTTGATGTCTTGCTTTTCTAGGTGATTAATTATTTTATTTATTTCATAAAGTATTTACTTTTCTTGTTACACGTAACACCTACTTTTTCTTAGCTTAAGTTAGCAAAGTTTTACATAGAAGGGGGCGTGTTACATATATGCAATTTTAAACAACATAGAAAATACAAATTTAAATAAGAAAACATACGATTTTAAATTTTTAAATATTAAAAGAAAATACAAATTCAAATAGAAAAACTCATAATATATAGTTCCAAGTTGTAACGAACCTCCTTGTCCTACCCTAGAGTTTAGCTATTAAGATCCCATTCTATAAAGTTTCTTTATTTTTTCTATAGTTAATCATTAAGATGCAATACTAGCAAGCATATCTTTATCCTACCCTTATATCATCATTAGTAATTCTATAATAGACTCCACAATCATTATCAACTTAAGAATAGAGTGGTTTTGGTATCATATTTCAACCTTATTTTCAAGGCTTATGTGTGATATTTCTAGCACACGTGATTTAGTATATGAAGATGGAACTAACCATAACATGAAACCTATAATAATTTCCTTACCTACATCAATGATCTTAATTAAGCTCTACTATCATGATCATCCATCATTATTATAGGTCATGTTTCCATCATGCATAACGAATTGGTTAATTAAATACAAATATTAGATCAGGCATTATACAGGTAACCTATGTCATACACACACTAGGTACTTTCAGTAACCTGGTGATATTCAAGTCAATTTCATTGGATATCTTACAGACCCATATATGCATAACTAAAAAGATGTACCATCAATTCCTTACACTGCATGAAGGAGCATCTAGTTTCATTATGCATGACATAGACCATGGTGAACCTTTGATAATACTATGGGAGACACTCCTCCATAATTATTCCACATGCATGAACATCTACAAAACACTAAAGCATGCTACTCTTTCTTACCACTGCAAAGATAATATTAATAACATCGATATGCATATGAGATCACACGATATTTACACGCATTACTGAATGCATCATTTCTATACAAGAGGAAATTAAGAAATCCATATATCTAAATTGTTGGATTTAACATCCTAATAATTTTATTAGCACACAAACCCATGTAATTCATTCAAACATTCCCATGGTGAGGAAACTTAGTAAATCATCTCATAGAATAATTAGAACAATAAAAGAGACTTAATAAAATCCTCTCATAAACAAGCTGGAACTATCACACAGTGAGAGAGAGAGAGAGAGTAAGAATAATCATAAAAACATCCCACACATCTGACACCAACTGAAACCTCACATGGAGGGAGGAGAATCACCACCCAACCATGAATCACCTATGATCCCCCCCGAGCCGAAGATCTTGCCAAGGATCAACTACCCTCAATTGATCACTGGGTATTTAATACACTCTTTCATGATTGAGCTACCAATATCGGTGTCCTGCTTTTATGGATTTTTCCATTTTACTAGGTCTTTTTTGGAAAATCTCATCTTTATCTCCCACGAGGCTTTTCCTCATGAAATCTTGCCTTTATCTCACAAATATTTTATGTCTGATGTGTCTTTATCTCCAATCCATCTCATGGATATCCAATCCATCCCAACTTATCTAGAATCAGCTCTAGAAGCTTATCATGAAGGATAAATATCTATCCCATTCCTCATGGGATTTGGCAGTAAACTCCTTTCTCTTGTGCCCCACCCTCCAAGTAATTTATTTTATTAATTTATTTAATAACACATTTTCTTTTCATAGTACATATCACCTATCCTTCCTTAGCTTAGGTTTAATATAGTTTAAGCTACAAAGGAGGGTATCACTTCCCTTAGCTTAGTTTTACAATCATATAACACACAAGGTAGGATAGCACAATCATATTTAGCTTAGCTTAGGTTTACAATAATTTAGCACACAGGGGAGGATATCACACCTGACCTTAACTCAGCTTAGGTTTACAATAATTTAGTACACAAGGGACGAGTGTTACATATTGGCACCCTTAAATTTTACATCATCCTCAGTCTATCACTACATCATGTACTCATTCACAGGTAGCTAGTTTCGGAATCAATAACCCTCGTGGCTCTGTCATTTGATGAAATTTTTTCAATGTACATCCGTCACGAGCAGTGCTTCAAGCACATCTTCTTCCATAGGTACATCGGTTTCAAGGAGTGCTCTCCTTTCACATCTATCTATAACATTGTTTTCAAACAATTAGTGAGAATTTCTAGATGCAAAATTTTAACTATGATAAATATCATAATCCGTTACTTAATATTATTAAAGCAGTTATTGCTTATCATTTATTTTATCTTAAGAATGCATTTCTTTTTCTTGCATTTTTTCAAGCGTTTGTGTTCTTTTCAAACACTAGCTTCTTGTAGTCTCTCTGCATATAACACATCATTTAACATATTTTCCACATTAATATGCTTACAAGGTCATAACATATTAGTTCACATAAAAATATATATTCATCATCTAAATATTCATCGTAATTGTATGTATTCCAAACTGCAAACCATAGTTATACCAAACTTACTTTCCTTCTTTTGGGTAACCTCCAAATTTGTTTACTTGGCTAGACATCTATCCAATGACTCTATGCATACCTGTACACAAGGTATGTTATACACACTAATACACATTTCATTTTTGAACCTTGTAGCATATGTAGTCATACGGGTATCGTATATATTGTTGTGCATATTACCATCTGTGTTATAGCCCATCATACCATTCCCATGGTATCACCTCCATGACAAAAACTTTGTCCACATATTTTCCTACCATGTTAGTATCATACCAAACATTCTTTTTTATTTTCCTAGCAATTAAAATTACTATGCTTAGTTGAGAAGGAATTTGTATGAGCATGGTTCGTTTCTGGAATGAGAGAAAGTTTTATCAAGTGTAAATCATTCTTAGGTTTCATGTGGTTGTAACACAATATTAGTAATATAATATGTATTCATGCATATTTTCATCTTAGGTAGACTATTAGCTCATATATTAATAATTTTTGGATCAATACTTCATTCTTAAATCATTTATCTTGGTTGATTTACTATTTTTGTTTTTATGTTTCAACAACTTAACCACTCTACACTACACTTTACCAACGTGATCATTATGTCAATCATGTTCTTTTATTTTGTAGATTACTCCCCTTTTATGGGGATTCAGGTGGCCACATCCTTAAGGTTGTTGACATGAATTCACCATGAGTTGCAAGATAATTCCAACAATTCATTAAACTCAAGACTCTTTCATGCGATGGATGCTTGACACCTTTCATCAACCAAATGATAACTACAATATTGGTATCAGACTATAATATTGTGTACCCATGTGTTTACATGGAAAATTCATATGCCTCATTATTATGTGTAGATTTTAGCATGATTTTTTCCACAACAAGTTTATCTTGATGACCCCTTAATCAGGCTTATGATAAAAATATACCAAACAGTCCATGAAAATGCATGAGTATATGTATCATACAACAATAAGACAACATTGGAAACATGGACTTCCTCTATTGAAGCTAGCTATGATGTTAATATCATGATGATATATTTCAATTACATCAATGTTTAAAATGATCACAAGCTTTCTTAGTCAACATTCTCATAACATGTTCAAAATCATATATTAACCATATCCTATGAATAGGGCATATTTTCTCATGGTCAGTACCTAACAGCATAAGTCCTCTTCCATAGCCAATGTAGCAAACTACAATTTGCGCATAACATTTGTCATAATAGTAATTATTAACCGTTATAGCTTGTTAATTTCACTGTATCCATGGTTCCTTATCCTATAAACCTTTCAGAGTGGATGATTATTCTAGCATCATCACACCTTTCTCCCCATGGATATAATATCCTATGGAATTGATATCCCAAATCTATCATCTTTCCTTTTGACCATTTGTTTTAAAGTAAATAGTTATGTAGGCTTTAATTACTTGGTTATAAGGATTTTAATATAGCAGTAGGAATTAATACCTACCTAATTAATCCTCTAATTTGACCATAATTCTCTCAGGGTGTGATTAATTCATATTTTTTAAATATGAAAATTTCTCATAGTTTGGTTCTCATTGTTGCTTATCATAATCACTTAATAATTCATGTATGCTAAAAAAGTAGGATGGTAAATTTATTATAAAATAAATAAAGTAATATCCATCCCTTAAATGCAGGCCGCACTTGCCAATTACGCTAATGCTAATAAGAACAACACAACATTGACAAGTTCTCTTGGTGTAAACATGACATATTCATGAGTGGTACACCTTTCTTGCTTGGTACATGATAATTTATGCTAAATTTTGCCTGAGATATAATTCAAGCGAGTGAAAGTTCTATACATGTAAAAGTGAATTCCTACCTACTTGCATGACATTCCACTGAAGAGATAATCTTTTTCACAATTCAAGGTATACATAAATACCCACCAAGTACTAACTTATGAATAATAGTAAATCATAATCGTTGTTACTTATCCCCATGAGAGATTCAACAATGAGTCTAGGAAGTGTCTCAATTCTCAATTCCTAACATGGAAGAGTTCCTGCTTATTAAGTATTCACCCAAACACCTTATCTGTATCTCCACATAAAATTTTATACTATTTAAGAGTGACTTATAATCTTAACACCATCATCTTTCCATTTAACCAAGTCGCTACATCATTTTTGTACAGGTGTTAATTTGCTTTATTTATAATTTGTCCATCCCGATGTATTTTTTTAGAAATAAAAATTTATTTTTATTTCTATGAGAAAACAAATATACATATGCAGGTGCCATCCTGTCACTCTAAAAAGAACGAGCATGCTTCAGCTAAACAAAATATTACAGGTGTTTCTTATATAATAACCGTGTTTTCATCATAGTTCTAAAAAAAATCATTCAGATTTCTACTCTTACTCGAATATCAAACATAAATTTATCATCATTTTTCTTTTCAAATGCTTTCTTTAAACATTAATATTAAACATGGATAGAAAGTGTCGTGGTTGGAGGATTATGTCCATACATTTCTTCCATGTCTCTCAATCCCTCCTACAACCTAATAGCGTCTTCTGAATTGCAGATCAAACATTCCATTGCGCTCCCTGTAGACATGCTAGAAGGTGAGAAAAGTAAAATCAAATCTATTTTCTTTAGTTTTATCCATTATATGGACAAGTATAATATTAGTCAACATGGAGGTTCCAACTCTAGAAGTTTTTTCATCGAATGTTTCACATGTTTCCCTAAATCTAAATCTATATGGCCATGAATTCTGAAGGCAATGAGCAATGCTCCCCACACAGTTGCATCAAGTTCAAAAGACATGTTGTCGACAAGGCGTCTACCTCATTCAGCCTTCGAGATCGTCGAAGGATATCAATCATGCAAGCATAGTGATGTCTTTTTGGTGTGATCTAATGACATCTAGCCATGGAATCGAAATACACAGAACCCTTTTCAAGCTTACTTGACCTCTACAGTCTTAATAAAAACATATTACAATCTTAATGAAGGCTGTAGTGACAATATCTTATATACGCAATGACAGTGTCTCAGAGTTTGTTGAATTATTATTTCATTTCACGTTCCAACTATGTTGTCAAATCTACTGTGCCACAAGCCAGATAGGTAGGTAAATCCCAGCTATTGATTGCGAGTGTCATAAACAAATTATCATGTTTTATGGCTATTAAACATTCAAGAACCACCAAAAGGAATCTAGAGGTGAGATAATTACCATCAGGTCAAAATTAAGGCAAGCGATGATGATTGAGAAGATGATCATACTCGCAAGCTCCAGATCACCCATTTTACCTACAAACAATTTTTTCGTGAGGTTTGTCCCGTACGTCATGAGATGTACGGGAATGGCGATCCTCCATAGCTTTTTGATTCAACCCAAATTATTCTTGAAATAATCCTTTGCATCGCTATCCGTTCCTCCATCTCCCTTATTCTCCACTCTGTCTTAATTGCTGACTCGTAGTGACTTCTCCTCCACTCGAATTCGCAGTGACTTCTCCTCCAATCTCTCTCAATTATTCACTTCAGCGAGGCTATCAGAGTGGACTGAAGAAAGAAGGGAGGAACAATAAACAATCAGCGCCATGCTCGAATTCCAACAGTTTATCGGTATCATGGCATGATAAGGTTGCACGTTGGAATACGATATATAACCAGTGAGAATTTGTCAAATATTGATATAATTTATTGGCTTGTCATTGCTCGATATAAAATCATGTAACATTATTTTTCGTTCGGTTATTTTCTTTAAGGGTACACTCATCAGATCCAGAACCACATGAATGATGCACAACCATGAACCATGACCATGGCTATAACAGTCGTGTCTTAGTGTGTGATTGATGGAGACATGTCCACAGTATATTTACAGAAAACTCCACGTAACATAGTCAACAGAATAACAAAAATAAATTTATATATACCATTGATAACGCGTATCAGGTTATAGGATCAAAATTTAGAATTCCAATTAGGTATCATGATAAAAAATAATTGGAAACAACTGACGTTCTCCAATTCTACGAGATAGCAACAAAAAATTCTGAGCATCATTTGCTACATTTATCACCTTCCGCAGGGTACCAGTGGTAAAGAAATCAGAGGTTGTCGTGGCCTTGACTACGTTTTCGTTTATTTCTAAAGCGGCGTACTGCCATTGGGATCATCTTCTCCATGGCTACCCTGATTCTTTTTCTCTATAAGGCAGCAAAGGATCATGTCACGGAGCCAGAGATAATCACAATTATAGCAGTAGATATTTTATTACAGGACTTACCAATGCTTACTCTCTGCATATTGGATGATGAGGACATACCAGATTTTTATCCCATTACCCATACTCACATACAAAGTCATGTTCTGCAGTTAACATTCCTACATTCGTAAGACAAAAATTCGGCTTCCGAGGATTGAATTCCCTTTCGAGTTAAGACAAACGCAAAAGAGATTATTTAAAAGGGAAACATCAATCGAAAGCTTTTCTCGTGACGTTTCCAAAAGATAGGAAGGGCGAGGTTTGTGGGGTGTGGAATTTTCATGTTGCTTTAGCAGCCTTTTCTTTATTCCATTTGATGTAGGTTTGATTGAAGTCTCTTAGGGAATTCTTTCGGAGTTGACCTTATATTAAATTTTTTTGATACCATATGGTCTTCGAGAGGACGTGTTTCAGCATACAACATGGGGTAGAAAACATTTTCCACCAAAGCATAAAAACTTCCTCTTTAATTAAATTGCTTGATATAATAACTTGTTACATATATATTGAATTAATATATGTATATTCATGGTTCCTCAATAAACCATTAAGGAATCCTAGCTTTCTTTAATGACAATAAATAAATATGATATTAACATGTTCTAAGTTTCAAATTTTAACTTCACGTTTATTTATTATATTTTCTTTTTTTAAAATCCATAATGGAAATGCTAATGAACCTCCTCAGCCTACTTTGGAATTTAGCTCTTAAGCTCCCATTGCGTAAAGGTATTTTTTCTATATTTTATCGTTAAGATACAATACTACTTAGCCTATCTTTAACCCACCCTTATATCATCATTAGTAATTCTATAATAGACTCCTTATTGTAGAGGCTTATATGTCGGATTTCTAGTAAACATGATTTAGTAGATGAAGATGGAACTAAC
>APFE031491208.1:0-53015 GCA_000404065.3 Pinus taeda | reverse complement strand
TCTCTTGAACATATTGGCGGCACGACAGTGGACTTGGCAGTATTTGACATCAAATGATCAGAGGTCATGGTGACAAGGCAACGAGCAGATGATAGGTCAAACAGGATAACCCAAACCCACGGAGGCAAGTGTAAAAACAAGATGAGATATCCCCAACCAGACACGAATGCAGACAAGTGCCATGTTCAAGAGCAACATACCGCTGACACGACAATAATTGTGGTTCCATTTTCCCCACCATTTCTGGTGAGTACCCCGGTTATTTTTAGATGACAATCTTGACGGGGATAGCATATGCTTGGGAGGCATCATTTCGACGGAATCCAATGTCATTAAGTTTTAATGAGTCTGACAAAGGAATAACTCGGTGCCTTTTCATGTTTAGAGAGTTTGAAAAGACAGCGGAAAAGGAAACTCCAAGGGTGTCCTTTTTCGTAAAGTTGTGTCTCTCGAGCCCAAAAAAGTATAAAACCATGCTCGAAAGAACCGCCCGATCATTACGACTGAGGAGTACTTTTCATGGGTAGTGATTTCGATCTGAAAAAGTAAAAAAGAGATCGAACCATGTCGCTTCGTAACCATTAACGAACCTGAAACGACAAGGATCCGACAATCTTTTTGTTTTTTACACGGTTGGAAAAGGGTTTAAAGAAGACCGTCTCTCATTTACGTTTAACGATTCAAGAGGAATAACTCAACAATCTTTTCATCTTTAAACAGTCAGAAAAGAGCTGAAAGAAGACCTCCATTTTTATTCTTTTTAATGAGTCAAAAAGGGAAAAATAGTCAGCAATCTTGTCATATTTTACGAGTCAGAAAAGAGCTTGAAGGTGACTCGTCCTAGTGGAACGAGTGGTATAAAGGGTAGCAACTGATCCGGCAATGATGGAACTGCTCACAACATGTAATGGCCAAGAGCTGGCTAAAAAAACCACTCTTAACTACGATCCCTCAAGAAAGGAAAACAAGTAAGTGAAAGCATATGATCGGCCAAAGAGATGGTGGCAATGGGATGAAAACAACCAAGGCTCATCTAACAAAATTTAACGGATAAAGACAGCAATCACGAAATGTAAAATGGGTATGGGTTCATTTTTACACAATCTTGAACGATGGAGAACTCTACTTGGATTCAATTTCATGTTTACACAACCTTGAAACAAAAAACTATGCTTGTTATAAGTTCGCATGCCCCCAGCATAATGTCGCAAAATGAGGTACATGCCCCCCAAGCATCATTGCATTCAACAAAGTGGATGGAATGAAGGTTCACTTTTGAGATCTTGGAAAGACTCGACTGGTATTGTACGAGATCTTAATCAAAAGACTCGATTGGGAAAGGGAGTTGTTTCATATTTTAATGAGGTTGACACAATAAAAGAACTATCCTCATAACCCTTGTTTCATTTTTTAACGAGCTTGACATAAGATCAGGAACTATTCTCGAGGATCCGTCGTTCATTTTTAACGAGGTTGACACAAGAACAAACTATCCTCGGACCAGACCGAGTTTCATTTTTTAAGGAGCTTGACATAGGAAGGTGAACTATGCTCTGACCAGACCTAGTTTCATTTTTTAAGGAGCTTGACATAGGAAAATGAACTATGCTCCGAACGAACTTCATCATCAAGAAGCCGTTGCTTCCAAGAGTGCCACTCCCCATGGAAGGATAACATCTTGGAAGTCAGGACCCAATGCCCCTAGGACACTATGCACGACGGCAGCATCACTGGATACAGGCACGGGATAAGTAGCCACGTAGTTGACCTGTGGCGGGGCAGATACAACCGATGGATAAAAACCAGGAGGGGATGAGAACTGCACAGGGGGCACCGGGGGACTAAAGAACGATAATTGATCTATAGTCACGATCCTTCCGTCGTGTGGAAAGAAAACCACAGAGAAAAGTGAAGAGACAAGGGCCCCCATGGCATAAACATAGTCATGACCAAGGAGAAGACTGAAATCTAAAGCACCTTGGGTAACCAGTACGTCTATATAGATGGTTTTACCTTCCAAAGTAATAGGGAACTTTAGAAGGATCCCTAATGTTTGACTGGTTCCTCCGTCAAATGCCATCAGATTCTGCGTGACAGGCACAACCTGTGGGGAGCCCAAAGCTTTCCAAGTAGTAGAAGGCATAAGACTGACAGATGCACCCTCATCCAAGACAGTGCCAGGTACTACCTTATCATAGGCAAGTACTATAATCTGGAAAGGCACATGGGATGGAAGGTGGAAGGCAGTCAAATGGCTCCAGTGGAAGGAAACGACTGAACTACTTGGTGGGGGAATCGTATGATTGCCCCCCTGCTCCAAAGAAGGACTCTCGGGATTAGCTGGGATAGGAGAGTCATTTTCGGACTTACAAGAATCTGACAAGACGAGAAGAACATGAGCATGATGCTCTTCCGAAACAAAGTGATCAACGGGTGGTGAACCTGAGTCGACACTCTTTCCGACCAATGGTTGCTCTGGAACAGGCTTAGCATAGCCAGGTGCAGGAAGAGGGGGATGGACAAGAGAAGGATCTAAGTCAATCTCTTTGTCGATAGGGAGAGGATCTAAAGAGAGCCTCTGATAACCAACAGGGAGTTGGGGTGAAGAAGCTGTAAGACTTTCCAAAACAGCGGAAGCTTTATCCATGAGCAGACAAAGGTGAAGGGGATGGTTTCCTTCACATATCCTACAGGGGAATCGAGTCTTCTCATTCTTCTTACCATTTCCAGCAGATAGGGTAGCATTTCCATGACCTCCAGAGGGCGATGAGGGGAAGGCCAGATCATGAGACCATACTTCTAAGATCCTAGGAATGCCAGGACAATCACGAAGAAGATGGTCACCCTTGCACAATTTACAAGGAAACTTAACCTTCCATAGAGGAGCATAAGGAGTTTTGACCTAAGCTGTACTCGGGGTAGTAGCTGCACTTTTAGCCTCTCACTTAGTTAACTTCTTCTTCTTTGTCTTCTTCTTCTTCTTCATAGCCACTTCGTTACTTGAATCCAAACTTTCACCCGACGAAGTAGAAGATGAAGACATAGAAACCAGCGAAGAAGGGGAGAGGTCCACCTTGGAATCAACATGATGTTGTTCGGGTGGAGGAACGGATTGACCAGTAATAGAGATACTAGGGATCACAGAGGTTGAGAACAACCAAACAGGCAACCCAACAGTAACCCAGTGAGGGAAAATGTTGCCATGTAAGGAGCACCAACATTCCCAAAAGGAGGAAAATGACCAGGATTCCCATCAGAGGGGATTCCTGGGTTGGTCGACTCTGGAAAAGTTGCCATCAATAACTGAAAATTACACACGGGGCTGAAAAGAGTCAAGACACACAATCAAATGGCCAACAAACAAAATCTAGGAGGGCGTGTGATCGCGGGTGAATAAATTTTAAGACACAAGGACATAATTTGACCTTTTCATCTTTAAAGAGTCGAGAAAAGGACAAAAATATGACTCTGAAAAGGAGCAAAAGTGACTACTCTAGAGAACTAGGCAAAAGGTTTACCAGTCAAGCCGTAAAACTGCATATACACCTTGGCAATCATATGAAAACCAAGGGCTTTTCGTAGGGCAATCAATCTTCCCGAATGCTGTGTTCGGTGCGTTAGGGGTCGTAAGGCGGCAGACACAGCTTCCTATGGATAAAGGATGATAACCTAGTGGGGTCTCCCCATATACTCGATGGTACATGGGAGCACAATTCCGTACTAGACCACAATTGAGTCATAAAAGGAGGAATCACCCAACCTTGAGTGGAAACAAAAGTGACTAGGTTTAATGATGCCGGAGCATGTCTCTAGACTAGACCTCTAAAAAGTGTGCGTTATGTTCCAATGAATTGTTAGATTCATTCGGTTTATTTTAAAGTTGATCTTGTATTAGGTTTCAGTTTTCAAGCCTTACCATATGTAATATCTCAAAATTTCCTAAAATGTAAACTATATGCCAAAATATGTCATTTCATTCGATGAATGCTAGTTACGAGAGGGTTTGAGAGCTTTCACACAAACGAAATGATCACAAAACAACAAAGAACTTCCCTAATGCAGCTAATGGAAATTAACGAACTTTTCTTTAAGATCACTAATCACCAATCAAAATGAAAAGCTCTAATTTTCATTAACTAATACAAAGAAAAAGAGATTTTTCCCTTTTGTTGATGGCAAAATTCACTAAAGAACTTTGAGAAATGATAACAAACAAATTCTATTCAATACAAGCACATTCAGTTGCTTAAATCACAAATCAAACTTCCAAAGAACAAGAAAGATCCCAAAGACACCAATGAGCCGTGTAATCTAGGCTCAAAGTGAGATGAAGCGGAATTCAAGTGAAGACAAAGCAAGTCACCCAAATAACGCAACAAAATGATCTACAACCACCAAACAAGTGCACGGGAGCAATCAGAAAGTTGACTGGACCAATGGAAGACCAAAAATCCTAAGGAAGGCTCGACACACAAAGCCACTAGATGCCTTAGGGATAGAAATGTGAAATCGATAGAAAATGGCAAGCACCCAAAGGGTAAAGGTAATCTATGCAATTGTAATCTATGCACAATTCACGCATATTCTGAAAATGAGAATTCTAATTATGCAAGTGTGATATATGCAAGAGAATTCTCAAACACAAGATGATTCTAATGTAATCTAAGAACCAATCAAGTGAAAATCAAGAAAATTTGGGTGAGAGTTCCAAAGATCAAAAAATAAAAACACTCAAAGGCGATTAACACTCATACACAATTTACCCCCCTCGGCGAATGAGGGGGAAAGTTTTTTGCAAAAACAAAAGAAAAAAGATGCAAAATTGTGAAAAGACTGAAACAAACCTCCAAGTAATGACCAAAGGAAATCACATTAAGAATTTCTCAAAAAAGAGATTCAAAACCAGTCAAACAAGACTCCAACATACTCAAGTAGTCGAAAAAAGGTACCCAGAACAAAAACCATGCTCAGGAGGCTCAAAACCAAGCAAACTTCAAAATTTCTCAGGCTCGGCATGACTGTCAGGCTGCAACGAGTGCCTTTCATGGATTGGCATGGGTTGTCAATGAGAAAATGGCACCAACTGGCGTGACTGTAAAGCTATAAAAGAGCGCCAACCAAGTTTGCTATGGAAAAAAAAAACAAATGAGCCAAAGCTAAGTCAACAGTACCCAGGTACACCAAGGGGCAAGAAGCAACACAAGGCCTCAACCCAAAAGGCTAACCAAGCAGGAGAAACCAAGAAACAACCAAGAAACAGGGCAAGTTCCAAGCTGTTCAGTTCGTAAACCAAACCGAAGATGGATTGAAGTGGCGTTGATCTACTTCGCTAATGCAGAGCAATAGCGTTTCAAAGGCTATCTGTCCGTACTTCAGGCTCCATCTCAAGTTTACAAATAAAACAACAAGACAAATCAAACAACAAGACAAAAAGCCAACTCCCTAGTGGAGTCGCCAAATTTTTGTGGAGGTAAATCCCCTCTGCGGACAGAGGCGATCCCACTAGCCTAAATGGGCTCTAGCAACAATCAAACAATGCTAACACGCAGGTTCCTAATTGGAAATTAAATACCGATGATGAGGGCCTACCTCGAATCTAACACTAGTACTTGTAGAAGAGTTGTCTCTCCCATTCTTTCACTCCGGCTGGTCACAATCCCCATGATCCTCGTGAACAGACACCTGCACATGCAAAGAACGACACAAATACAAGCATAAAATCCAAGAGATGCAACTATATATCAGTCAGAAACGATATAACTCAAACATCATTATAAAGACAATAAGAGTGGAACCATAATGATAGTCGTCTATTATTATTGATAAACAAAGAAGAATACAACAATAGTTCTGACGTCAAATCCTCCTTTGGCTGGGTGATCAGCAACACATGCCTTGTAAAGCTTGTTGGGAATGGGGAACAAGCCTCTCTCTTCTTGGTCACTTGGACAAGAATCTCCTCATTTAAGATTTAGCCTTATGGGGATGAAGAAGGCCTCTTGTAGCATGAGCTTAGCAATTCTCAGACTTTGGGACTTAGAATTTGGAGTTTGGAGAGTAGAATTACTAACTAGCTTGTCAAAGGCAAGAGGACAAGCTTATATAGAGAGAGGATAAGGAGTTAGGATCATCCACAAGATCCATGGGATTGGCCTTATCATTAAGAAGCTTCCATGAGAGGTGGAGAACTACTTCCCTTCTATGGAGATTCGAAGCCCAACTGAACTAACTCAAACTGGAATCAGTTCATGAATAGGTTAGGAAGAACCTTCGTAAGTTGGTTTGTTAAAAACTTTACCCGACTGGGTTGGCGCGAGTGCGACTCTGAGATAGAGCGCCAACTAGCGCGCCCTCTTTGGAGGATTTCCCCCATTGGCGCGTGTGATACACTTTGGAACAACGCCAATGGAAAAAGAGCTATTTTTATGGGTATTTTGCAGAAGGTGTCTTTAGGGCATATGAAGTACATACTCAAGGGGATACAATGCAAGTGTTTTCAGGTTATGTCACTTCTCACAGGTCCCGGAATAAGTCCTCCAATGTGCGGGAAAAGCGGTAATAGGGACGGTGACAAATTACTGTGTAACACCCCTTCAATCTACACACCCCAAGAGGTGGCCCCCTTCTTTGCAATCTAGTTCCTAAATATATTTCACATATTTTTGGGCTCCCACATAGAATAGCCAAGAAAATTTTAATATGTTATGCAACCAACTCACAAAATAGAAGAAAAGAGAGATCAACGACTTCAAAATTAGCCTATTCAAGGGGGAAACCTCCTTTATGTTACACAAATGAACTACTCTTGAATGATTCAAATGAAAAAACCTCATTTCTATATATAGGAGTCTAAGGGGTCACAATATAATTAGAGCCAACATAACAATAATAATGTAAGGGCACAACAATAACACTAGTGGCCTTCTATGGGGCACAATAATAATAATATGGGGACAACATGGGCACACCAATAACAATAAGGGGCTACCATGATAATAATAAGGGAATACACTAGTATTTTAGGGACCTAACATGCCCCTCGCCTTAAAAAAATTGTTGTCCTCAATGCTTGAGTACTTCTGGATGCTTCTGTATAAAATTCTCATCCTCCCATGTAGAATCCTCAGTGGGTAAGTTCTTCCACTTGATGAGGTACTCTGAAATTGATCGATTTTGTAGCTATCGATTTCTTGTTTCTGTGACTACTTCAGGTTCCAATATGATTTTCCCTTCCTCATCAAGTTCTGGAAATATTATTTGAACTGGGAGCTTGACACCTATAACCTTCTTTAAGCATGAAACATGGAAAATTGGGTGCACTCGGGAAGATGCAGGAAGCTCCAATTTGTATGCCATAGTACCAATATTTTGTAACACCTTACGGACCATAATACTTCAGTGATAATTTATTGTCCTTCTTAGCTTTCTTACCTACATCAAAACTTCTTTTTTGAAATGTTGATCTTCCTATTGTTTCATTCTATTCTGCACCAAAGTGAGGTTATCCTTTAAGAGTTGGAGAACTTGTTGTTGATCTTGATGTGATCTTCCATTGCTTCAACATTAGAATTTTATTTTAAGGATGATGTGATTGATGGTGGATGATATCCATAAAGTTCCATAAATGGGGTCATATTTGCTGCAATATGGAAGGAAGTGTTATACCACCATTCAGCCAGAGGCAACCACTGGACCCAGTGTGTATGTTTATCAGATACAAAGCAACGAAGATATCCTTCCAAAAATGTGTTCACTGTCTCAGTTTTCCCATTAAATTGAGGATGATAAGATGATATATGAGCTAACTGAGTACCTAGAAAAGAAAATAATTTCATTCAAAAATTTCCAGTGAAAATGGGATCTGTATCGCTTACAATAATCTTTGGTTTTCCATGTAGCTTTTGAATTGTTTCCATAAATTCAATGGCAACTGTATTGGCTTTAAATGGATGAGATAATGCACAAAAGTGTGCATACTTGGTAAGTCTATCAACTACCACCATGATGACACTCTTTCCTTTGGAGTTAGGTAAACTTGTGGTAAAATCCATTGAAACCTTCTCCCAACATTGACTTAGAATGGATAAAGGTTGTAACAGACCCAGGGTCTTAATTGTCTCAACTTTATTTTGTTGGAAAACCAAAAATTCCGCCACAAACTTTTGTATATTAGATTTAAGGGCATCCTAAAAAAAATCCTTCTTAAACCTATGGTAAGTTTTTAAAAATCTCGAGTGCCCTCCTAAGGGAGAGGTGTGCAATTCTAGAGGAATCTTTTGTTTGAGTTGGGAATTCTTATAGAGGTATAAGCGATCTTTGTACCATAACAAATCATTTTTCCATCTAAATGTATTAGATGTACTAGGATCTTGTTGTAACTTTTGAATGAGTGCCCACACTTCTTCGTCATTCTTCCATTCATTGCTTGCTTCGTTTATCCAATTTGGTTGGATAATAGAAATTGCACAAAGCAATGCTCCTACATCCTCATATTTTCTTGAGAGTGCATCTGCAACAAAATTTTGCTTCCTTTTTTGTAGATGATTTCAAAGTCATAACCCAACATATTTGTGACCCATTTTTTCTACTCTTCTGCAGATAATCTTTGTTCTAAAAAGTATTTAAGACTATCATGATCTGTTTTTACCTTGAAGTGTCTTCCAATTAGGTAAGGTCACCATTTCTTAAGTGCATGTAGTATTTCCAAAATTTCCTTCTCATAAATAAATTTGTGTAAATACTTTCCTTTGATTGGATGGCTTTTGAAAGCAATGGGTCTTTCTTCTTGCATTAAAACAACACCAATTTCATTTCCTAAGGCATCATATTCCAGAATCAAGGTTTTTGTAAAGTCTGGCGTAGCTAAGACTGGTGTTTGGCACATTGCATCTTTAATATGTTGACGGGCCTCATCATTGGGTAATTATATGGGCCTTAATTCACCTCCTAGTTTAGTCAAACTAACTCTTCTCACAACATATTACATGTTTTGATTATATTTTGTTTAATGAAGGGAATTAAAGTGAGATATTATGGCTAGTAGACTAATATGCATTGAATGCAGGTTTGGAAGAGAAAATCAAGGAATTTTGGCAAGACTAAGGTTTGAAACTCGAATGGGACAAGGGAGAGAGATTGTAGGAGGTAAATCTTCCTCATTTAATCCTCCCCCATTCGAATATTTCTCCATTAATCCCACCAGCTCAGAGTGTAAGCGACCAAGTCATGAAGATTAGAAGGCAACCGAGCAAGTGATAGACAAAGATTTAGTTCATCTCGAGTTTGGGAGACGAGCCTCCCTAAATTTAAGGAAGCCATTGGGTACTTTATTTGTATAAGTAGAGAGGCCTAGAGCCTCATTAAGATTCGAATTTTTGTTCTAAAACTCTAGCTATTTTCGAGCTCCAGACTTGTGGAATACTTTGATGTAATTTTCTGTTTTGGCAACAAGAATGAGTTTTTTCTTGATCCAGTACCAAGTTTAAATCAAAGGACTGAAGCTCTTGGGTTAGGTCCCAACCCTAGCAGAAAAGGCCCCTCTTCTTGTATCTTTATGCTTAGCTTAGTTTCATAGATTCATTTTAAACTCTTTTTAGAAGTATTTTATTGCAAGTAATGTAGATTTGGTTAATTGTTTATTAGTTTTCTTCCATTTGTGCCTTACTTCAGTAGCATGTTAGAAGGGATAAAAGAAGCACCACAAATCTATCAGTAGGTGTGTTGGCCTCACTTCTTCCTTTTTGGATCATGATTTGAGGAAAAGACCCTTATACAACCCCAAAAAGACAGATTTCCATTTCTTTCATAAGATTTAGAGTTTGATGTACTTAAACTAGCATTTGATCAGTTTTGCAAAGAAGGATTTCATTGCCATCTCTTCTATCTTCATTCTTGCAGTATATATCATCAATGATTCCATTTTATTTAGCAATTTCCTCATGCATAAGGTAGACAATTAGTTCATTAAATTATGCTTTTCTAGCTCATGAGAATTCTTCCTATTTACATGACTTTTTGGAAATTACACATTTTTGATACAGAGAAGGTGCTTCAGAAGTATAAATAAATCTCATAGCCAACAACCACCTTTCCAATTTCATCCACCCATAGGAATTCCTTATTTTCATCAAAGCCTTCACCAATTTCATCATTTTACATACAAACTTCCTCAAGCATTTTGAGCGAATCCAACCATCTCCTAAACTTGGTTTTGGGTTCTGAGTGATCCTAGGCCTTTTATCACTCTATTCCACCCATAAACCACCTTCCCTAAGCCTTCCATCACCTCCAACACCCATAATTTTGCTCACGGTTGTATCTCGTAGAAATACAGGGAATCCCGTAGGTTTGTAGTACATCCTGTAGGTTTTCCTGTAGTGGCATGTTTTGGGACTGAATTGAGGGAAAACCTACAGAAATCCTCCCAAGGTCCCCAAGGGTCTCCCAAACCTTCCAACCATCTCCTAAACCTTCCAACCATGCATTAGCATCCCTAAACCACCCACCACATCACCAAAAGAGTTTAGTTTGCACACTTGATTTTTCATATAAAGCACAAAAAGACAAAGACAGATTTATTACAATGCTTTACATGCATAACATTGATGTTTGATGTTTTTACTTTCATGCTTAGGATGATAGAATTTTTTTCATGTTAATTTAGCATTATTGCAAATCATAGCTCTTAGCAGTTAATTAGGAAATGGTGTGCCTTAGCATTGAATTTCAGTGTTTTTCATTATTGCAGTAGATCAAATCTCTCTTAGAGTAGATTTCTATTTCCTTCATCAAGGAACCAAGCTTCTTTTGAATCCATAGAAGTTTGGTTTGAAAACCCTAGTGGTCTCTCGCTAGCTGAACAATGAAAAAAGGTAGAACCATCATTTGTGTATACAACACTATCACCTCCAAGTTTGTACGGACCCTGGGTTGATAAAGTAAAGCTGGTAGCCCAAGGGTTGTAGCATTCTTGCTGCAATATTGGTGCTCATCAGATGTTCAAAGGCCTTCATTGCTTCTAGAGTCCAAGAAAATGCATCTTTCTTTAGTAATGTTATTAGAGGTGCTACTATTCTCGCATAATTCTTAACAAAATTGCAATAGTACCCTGTCAACCCGAAATAATTGCAAGTGATTTATGGATGTGGGGATTTTCCATTCCTTGTTGGATTTAATTTTGCTAGGGTCTACCTTAACACCTTCATGAGACACAATATGACCCAAATATTCCACCACTTGTACTCCAAAGAAACATTTGGACGTTTTTCATATAATTGTTTCTCCTCCAATAGTTTGAGCGCCCTGCCAGCATGTTGAACATGATCCTTCCCAGACTTGTTGTAGATTAGTATATCATCAAAACATACTAACACAAATTTTCTAAGGAATTGTTTGAAAATGGAATTATTCAAACTTTCAAATGTAGTAGGTGCAATGTTAAAGCCAAAAGGCATGACCAAAAATTCATAATGACCCTCATGAGTTCTAAATGTTGTTTTTGGAATGTCTTCAGTCTTCATTCTGATTTGATTATATCTTGAATGAAGATCCAACTTGGTGAAGTAAATTTCTCCATGTAATTCATCCAATAATTCATCAATGATAGGAATAAATTTATCTTTAATAGTGAGCTTATTGAGCTCTCTATAATCTGGACATATGTGCCATGATCCATCCTTCTTGTGCACCAATACTACTGGAGCAGAGAAATAACTTTGACTAGGTTGAATTATACCATCCTCTATCATTTCTGCAACCATACGTTCAATTTCACTCCAATGGTTGGTGTTGATGTTGTACTAGGAGCCCAATGGAAAGCATTGAACTATTAAATGCATATTCTCCCATGGATAGCTTGATATTATAGGACTTTCTAGAGAAATTTATGGTTCCTCAATTTGCAACCATTACTTAACACTCTAGTGCTGGATATAGAAAGCAATTCAATTCCTTGGGTATCTTACAATGAATAAATTATGCGTACTTCCTGATTAATCAACACTATTACCTTTTTATTCTTGATATGTCCTTCTATCTTGAGAGTTTGAGGAGTAATAATTCCTGCCAATGCATTACAAGATATGGTCAGATTCATTTATATTTTTTCTAGGGTTGGTTCTTGATGTATATCCTCTTCTTTTGATGTTTCTTGTTCCTTTTCTTCCTCCTCTTCGCAATCTATGTAAAATAATTTCTTCTCAGCACACTTATGACCTTTAGTGTATTTTATATCACAATTATAATAAATCCCTATTTCTTTTTTTTCCTTCCAATTGTTGAGGTGTCAACCTTGTAGGTTGTGGAAGGCTAAGGGCAGCGACACTTCCATCTTTATAGTTGTGAGTGGTAGTTTTCCTTATTGCCATAATTTTCTTGCCAACCTGAATGCCTTCTCCAATGAATTAGGTTCCCAATAGTGAACCTCATGTTGGATGTTATCCTTTAAATTCTCTATGAACACATCAATCCTATGCTCCTCTGGAATATCTTTTACCCTTATATTCAATTTGTGGAAATCCTCAATGTGCTCCACCATTGTACTCTTTTGTTTGAGATTTATCAATTGGATAAAGAAGGTGTATCTTTTTGTATCCTCATAATGTGATATCATTTCCTCCATAAAAATTGGCCAAGTGACAATTTTTTTATGAGAGGAAAGCCATCGATACCATACAAATTGATTGGGTTCCAAATATAAAGTTGCAATGCATACCTTTTGTGTGTTTTTCACATTATGGAGATCTACATATTGCTCCATCTGTAGTGTCCATGTTACAAGATCCTTGCCATCAAACTTCCTCATATCGATATTTGGAACATGGTGGGTCTTCAATCCAATGTTAGATTCTATGAAATCATGATTAACATTTCTTTTGTTCTCATCATGAGTTTCCTCTACTACCTTTTCGCCTTTAGGAAGCATTCATTGTTGAAACTTTTCCAAAACTCCTTTCAAACCTTCCATGTATTTCTTTAAATCTTCAACGTTTACTTCTAAACCATCCATCTTATATTACACGCCATGCATCTTAGCTTACACTACATTTAACTTAGCTTCCACGCCATTCATATTAACTTCCATGGCTTTCTTTAAACCATCCATCTTAGCTTCTCTTACTTTTTGTGAGAGTGAAATTTGTTGCACTTGGTCTCGTATTTTTTTTATATCATGTTGCATTTCTTCTTCTTCTTCATGAGTCATGTTAGAGCTTTCAGGTTTCTTACTAGGTGTTTCCATTTTATTTCTTCAGAGCATCAATTAATGATAAATATGATGTTTAGTGCCCTTTGAATCACTTCAAAATAATTTTTCAAACCAAAATTATGCAAATTTTTAAAAAGACTATGCACCTTTCTTCACTTTGTAGGAGCTTTATATTAAATCTGTTGTATCTCTGTAATTTCGGATCTCAAAGGTATACACTTTCATCCTGTGATATCCCGTTGTTTCCTCTTTCTAACCCCAGAAGTCTGATCAAGATTGGATTCTCCAAGGAAAAGTTATGTCCAATCTCCCACGATGACATGATTATAGGCTGGTTCAATAGGGAAAACTTGTATGAAGTTCCATGTGTCACTGTTTCAACCTTCAGACCTGAAAACGATACATAGAAAACTAAAGTTTGTATGATTTTTGTAACTATTGAGGAAATTTTAATCTGATGCTCAGAGAGAAATTTATGATGATTTTCCCAAGGTCACCTATTTGAGATGTAATTTGGGAGCTTGTAAAAACCATAACTTGCTTGGATCATATCTCCAAAAATATAGCGAGACAAGATCCGAAATGCAGACCCAAGGTTCATCAAGATTTTGTATAAAATGGGTTTTAATTTCATCTTTTGAAAATTTGTAAAAAGTAGTTATAGAAAAATTCCCATGATGACCTATTTGGAGCAGCGAAACCCTAGAATCCAAAGCTCTGATACCAAATGTTACGCAACCAGCTCACAAAATAGAAGAAAAGAGAGATCAACGAATTCAAAATTAGCCTCTTCAAGGGGGAAACCTCCTTTAAATTATATAAATGAACAATTCTTGGATGATTCAAATGAAAAAACCTCTTTTCTATATATAGGAGTCTAAGGGGTCATAATATAATTAGAGTTGGCATAACAATAATAATGTAAGGGCACAACAATAACAATATGGGGACAACATGGACACAACAATAAAAATAAGGGGCTACTATGATAATAATAATGGAATACACTAGTGTTATAGGGACCTAACATAATATTGGGATCTACATATATTTCAAAATGGAAATTCTACAACAAAATTGTTATTGGACATTGGATAAATCAATTCTCGCCATGTGTTTTGTGACATGGACTAACCGCCTCTCATGGATCCTTATCTTTGGCGATGTGATCATTGACTAGCTAGTGGGCTCCAATATTGCAGCAATAATGTTGCAACTCTTGGGACTCCCTTCTTTACTTTTATCAACCTGGTAGTTCGTAACAAACTTGGAAGCGACAGTGCTATATGCACAAGTACTAGCTCTTGTCGCGGTTGTCACTTGATCAGCTGACACAAGTCCGCTAGCAGCTTAAGCTAACTTCTATGAGCTCTTAGAAGAATCTTTTAACTGTGATGGATGAAAGCTAACTCAAAGGAGGCTAATCTACTTGCAAAAAGAAACTAAAACCTGAAAGGAAATGCAAACCATAGTTTTACCAACTAACCCTACCGGTGCAAGAAAAAGGATGAAAGCTACAGAAATGGATGCCATTGACTCTTGGGAAGGTAAATTGCATGTGTCTAAGCTACTTCTAAAGTGAAATCTGAAAAGGAACATCTTTTTGTATTTTTGAGTAATCTTGTAGAATTATTATGCATGTGCTTTAACTGTTTTGACTCTGCAGAGGTTGATTGATGAAAGGAAATGGTGAGGGCGCTTGCGGAAGTTTGGGAAGGTCAGAAGAGGGCCTAAGGGGTCCCTAGCACCCTTCTAGAGAGTTTCATAGTGATCAGATCTCAAGAAACCACTTTCGCGAGCTTCTCCAGGAAGTCTGCAGGGGTTCTACAGGATGTTCTGTAGCTTCTACAAGATGTTTCTACAGGATGTTCCGAAAGGGAATTTTGAAGGGTTGATTGGGGAAAAAACAATGGGAAAGTGGAAATGGAGGTTGGATAAGGATGTTAAAGGGTCTAGGACCTGGTGAATGAGGCTAGGGATTGATTAGGGTGATTTAATTTGTTCAAGGATGGAGGGAGAAATGTTGCACAAGAATGTAGAAATTAGGGCAAAGTGAAAAAATGTGGCAAATGAAGGGAAGAAATCTGAGTTAGGGGGTGGAGCAGGTTGTATTGATGGAGGAAGGGTAGGTAGGGAGGTATCACAGGTGTTTTGCACACTATTTTCTAAAACTGACCAAACAAAGACTATGCAAACCAAATACCTAGCTATCTTGACCTAATTTGACCTAGAAACCAGAAATATGATGAACATAAGTTTATTGGCAGAAAATCATGCAAGATAACTATGGAAACCAAGCAAGAACAGATCTAAATATGCAAGAACAACTGGTATCAACTTTTCCAACTAAAAAATCTAACCCTAGCAATTGCATTGAGAGGAAAAGTAGTGTTTTTGTGGCAGCAAGTATGCCTTGGTCTCAGCTCATGGTTCCAAGGAAGGAGAGGTGAGATCAAGGGTTGCTTGATGGCCTTTTTTGAAGATATTTTATGTACTAAAACTATCAAGTCAACCTGAAGCATGAAAAGCTATTTTAATCATCAAAAGCAACCTAAGTAACAAAACAAGATTTTAACCTAAAGAACAAATTTTATTCTAAGAATGCAGCAAAGACACATAAAAGTACACAAAGGAGGTATTGGGCACTTGGGTTGGGCCCAACCCCAAGAGATATAGCCCCATAAAAAAGATTAGAGCTAGTGCAAAGCTGGATTCATCTTTACTGATCAAAAAATAATAGTTACATCCCAGAAACTGTCTACAAGAAAAAGCTTGAAAATGTGTTGAAATGTAGAGCTAACCTACTAGCTAAAATCTAACTAACATCTGACTAACTCCTGCCTAAAAATTGACTAAAAAATGGCTAAAAACTGACTAACTGAAATGAGGCCCTAAGGCTTCTTATTTATACAAATTGAGGACCCCAACAATCCTCCTAAACTTTAGGAACTCGGTTGCCAAAACTTGCAGTTAACGACAATTTTACTAGCCCTTGCTCGGCTGCCCTTGTGATAATCGATGTGGTGGCCCTTGAAATCTAAGCTGCTGGTGGAGAATTTGAGGTAAGGGCTCATAAATGAAGGAGACACCTTCCTATAAATCCTCTCCCTTATTCTTCCATGAATTTGGCTGCCAAGTGCTCATTAAAACCTTTGATTTTGTCTCAAACTTGACCAAAAAGCTGCATGAAGCACACATTAGACATTTTGGCATAATGACTAACCTAGTTCACTCTATTAGCATAAATATAATCAAAACATGCAATAAAATAATGAGAATGGTGGATTAAGTCAAATTAGGAGGCTAAATGAGCCCATATAATTACCCATTTCTAGGCTCATCATCACCCCCTACTGAAAGTGTTGCTCATCCTCTGAGAAACTAATCTATCTCTTCATATTTGATGGACCTGGTGGCCTCTTTATCATCTCAAGCTTCTAATTGGTCTACTCATGTGTGCCATAAAATTCTACCTTGTTGTTCATGTCCTTCCATTGTTCCTCCTATTCTACTTGTTTGAATTCCTGTGCTTTTCCTGGCCTTTAAATACAGGGAGGCCTGCCTTTTTTTTCTTTTTGTTTTGTAGGTGTGCTTAATGCAACAAACACAGCTACTTCCTCCCTTGCCAATATCTCAGGTGATTTCTCCTCTTGCTGTTCTTTTTCCTTGCTTTATGTAGAAATCCCTGTGTCAACTGTTTCTGTGTGTTTTGCTGAGATCTCAAGTTGTGTCATTTCCTTTTGTTTTTGTGTGCCTGCTTTGGCTGTGGCAGCCTTCATTTGGGCTTTTTCGGCCTTCTCTATCCTACTCTGCATCCTCTTTTCCCTTGGTATTGTTGCTGTTGTTTCTTCCTCTGTTTTAGGCTCAACAATCTGGTCCATTTCCCCTTTTTCTTTTTGTTCTTTCTGTGCTGGAATGTCCTGTGTTCCTTCACCATTGGTTTTCTCACCTTCTTTAGTGTGTTCTCCGCTTATGAATCCTCTTGGCATGGTGAGAGTGCTCTTTTTATGTTTTAATCAGAAAAGGAAATGCTCAGGCAACCAAACAGTCAATCTGAAATAGAGTATAGTTGAATTTGTTTTTTTTTTGTTTTTTTTCTGGGTCAAAGATAGAATTTCTCATGTGCTCCTTATAATATCAAATGGCAATAATTCCCCTATTTTAAGACTGTTGCCACGCAGAACTCGACTGTTTGCTTATGAAATGAAGAATTTTGTTTTACAGGTAGAGCACAAGGATCAGGTTCTCTTCTCAGCACACAGACAGATATGCAAATCCCAATTTTTTTTACACATGCACAGGCTGGCCTCCACGGCTGCATATATCTTCCCTATAGGAGAATTTAAAAAGAAAATGTCGAGGAGATTTTTGATGCAGGAAAACTGGGGAAAGTCGGTGCAATATGCAGGCAAATGTTTTACTTCCACTACACAGGCAAACTTTTCCTCTGATTTTCCAATTTGATGCCGTTCAATTCACCACCTTGCACAAACATACCATGCATAGAGGAGTTTTTTAGAGCCTACCTTGTTTTGAGCTTGAAATTTGCTGAAAATCCCGGGTTTTCTTTCTGCAGGGCTGTTTTACGCCTTTCCTGTAGAAGGCTTTCATTTCCTATAGAACAAAACTGTGCTTCTTGTGGAGCCCGATAAGTAGGAGGGTTTCGAAAAATGACTGAGAAATACTGGTTCGTTGCTATGGAGGTAGTATGGAGCTTGTTGCAGCTGCAGGGACGATGATAAAATGGAAACAATGGTAGTGAGAGTATTTCAAAGATGAGTTCGATTGGCTACTCGTGGAGACTTCCGTTGATGGAGGGTGAGCTGGCCAAGTCCACGTTGGCCCCATGAAAATTGTTGGTCCCCACTGTAGTGTTATTATGAACTGTATGTTCTCTGCATGTAATCACTTCCATTAATTATGTTGGAGTTTACACAGCCACCATTACCTATTTTCAGTTTTCTTCCTAAGATGGCTGAGCACACGTGTCGATTGCACCCACTGAGCGTTGTTTGAACTGGATGAGGGTGGCTAGTTAGCTGGCCACTAATCTTGTTTAATCACAACCATCTCATTGTTCACGCAATTCTTAAATTACATTCATGCAACAGAGGAATGGGTTTAGTCATGTACTTGGATGTCGAATGTGTTTGCTGTAAGGTGCTATGGCCTTTCCTTCTGCTGCATGCCTTTGTTTCTGTGGATGCATGCTGGTTTGGTTGCTGATACGTGGCTATTTTTCTTATGCAGGTATCTTCTAGCTGGATCTAAACTGTAGGAGTCTGTTTCAATGTTCAAATTTGCACCCTCATGCTGTTGATGCTAGATTTTTGCAGGAAAACTTGTTTTCTCCATAGCTTCCAAACAATATATCGGATTGACTTGAAACTTTCTGAGCATGTTTTTATCATCATTATGCACCTCCCATAGAAACATTGTGGTCAATGGATGCACAAATTTCGAGAAAACCTGAAAATGGCTGAAGGTGACAGAGGTCAATTTCTCCAAAACCGTGCATTGTAATTGGCTGAAACTGCTTGGACAGGTTACTATCACCTATATGCATCTCCCCATGAAACAGGTTTTGAAATGGATGCACGGATATGGAGAAAATGCAAAAATGGCTAAAGGTGATGGAGGCTGATTTCTTGGAAACCGTGCATCTGAATTGGCTGAAATTGCTTCGGCATGTTTCCATCATCCCTATACAACTCCCCATAAAACAATTTTTTAAATGGATGCATGGTTTTCAAGTTAGGGAAAAAATAAATTTTTTCTCTATGTATTTTTGTATCAAAGCATTCTGCAGTTTTTTAGACAGTAAGAAAAATGAGCTTGGGGTGTGATGCAGGCACGGAAATGATGGAAGAGGCATTTGAAGACTGCAGGAGGATTTATGAATGCTTTATGGAGCTTCCATGTTCGCCAAACTACTTTTTAAAATCAATTTCTAGCTTTTTGTAATTTCTACAGGAACTTCATGTAGAAAACACAGTTTTTAGAAAAGAAGCACAATGAGGTGGAAAAATAATGGAGAAGGGTGAGGGATGGAAACATGGATGCTTATAGGCCTCATGGACCAATTCCCATCCTTCGGGTCCTCTCCGGAGATCAATTTTGGCTTGGTTGCAGGTTCTATAGGAACTTCCTGTAGAAGACACAGAACTCCCTATAGAAGACACAAAACTTCCTGTAGAAGGTGAAATCCTAGTCTGAATGAGACCAAATCTTAGGAAAGGGTAGTGATAATGGAGGAATGGATGGTGAGGGATGCTATTAGCCTAGTGCTGACCTCTGTCCTTGTCTTGTGCGATCCTCCGAACCTGCAATGCCCTTCCTGCACCCTGCAATTATTCAATAGAAATTAGGTTTATTTTTCTTTTTTCTCTTTTCTTCTTTCTTCTTTCTTTTTTTTTTGGAAACAACTAGGGCGCCTCATGGAGGTTTTCACCCTAATTGCGTACCCTGGGTGCCTCCAAGGGAGGTTTTCACCCAGGGATCTTATTCTTTTTTTCTTTTCTCTTCTTTCCAACCCATTGACTGCCTCATGGAGGTTTTCAGTCAATGAGCCATTCTGAGGTGCCTCCGAGGAGGTTTTCACCTTAGATTTTTATTTTCCTTTCATTTTTTTCATTTTTTCTTTTTTCCTACCCTACCCTACTTGAAAAAAAAAATCATTTTCAAGTATAAGAATACTTCCAATGGAGTCATGTGCACATCGAGATTAGAGACAAAATGATGTGGAGGCTTGAAATGCATGCTTTGTCAGGTATCCGGATTTCAGAGACTAAATGATTTGAATTTGAAGGGATCAAACATAGCTGAGGAAAAGAGTACTGTTGCAACTTAGTGAACGTCTGAAACCATATCTCAATATAGCTCTGATATCCTTGGTCCTTTTTCTAATCTAGATCATTCTTCATGTCACCTTCTACCATGACCTTCTCATCTTCCTCTTTTTGCTTATTTTTCTCTTGAATACATGGAGGATTTGATGGTAACCATGAGGGAGCTCTCTCGATCTCCGATTCTGATGTCTTCTCTTTATCAAGTGCAACCCATGGTCCTTTGATCTCCTCTTTTGAATCTCCTTTTGCTAGATGTGGTCCTTCAATGCTGTCAATATTATCTCTGTTTTGCAATAATTTTCCTGAGCTATGGTGAATATCATTGAGCTCAAGAGGAGTTGTTTGGACATGTTGTGTCTCAACATTGTAATTAGGTTGAGTTACTTCAATGTGTGGGTTTGGAAATGGTGGTATGGGTAGTTGAGTGGGGGTGTATATTTGAGATGGATGTGGATGGGCTTGTGGTTGAGCAGTTGGTTTCCCACTATATACTTGCTGAGCCTACCTGTTATTTGGGTTCGAGTTCGGTTGAGAAGGCATTTGGGGCTGTCTTGGTGGAGCAGGAGGCGATGGTTGTGGTCAAGCAGGCGGTGGAGGAAAAGGAGTAGGAGGAGTGTTGTACCAGGGCCACCACCCTTGATGAGGTGCATTCCATTAAGGCTATGGCTGAATGTAGGGGTGAAATGGATGAGCAGCTGGTTAGGCATAATATGGAGATGTGAAGGACCAAGGAGGAGGTGTGGACCAGGAAGGATGAGTAGGGGGACCCTAAGAAGGCATAAAAGTGACTTGATAGGGGTCGTAATAGGTCTAGGATGTCCCTTGCATTCCCTGCTGGTAAGGTATGGGTCCATGTGGCCTCCTTTGGTTCATATAATAGAGTGGTTTAGTGGCTCCTTTAGCCCTCTGATATGCAGCTTTGATTCTAGGTAAGGAAGGGCACTGATCTGTAGGATCGTCTTTTTCACAGACAAAACACACTTCTATGGAGTGCAATGGGCATTCATTCCTAGGATGCTTTCTAGTGCACTTGGGACAAAAGATGGCCAAAGCCCTCTTGACTTCCTCTTGCTTCCTTTGGATCCGCAAGGTATCTAGTTGCATGGCAAGAAACTGCCTCACCTCGCTCTTGAAATCTTCCATCTGATTTGAAAATTTGTTTTTGGATAAGGTACTGCTCCGAACATTTCTGTTTGCAGCCATTTGCTCCAGAGGAATATTTTCTTCTTCTTCTCCCCTAGAGGTTCTTCAAATATGTCTTGTTGTCCACCTAGGGGTTTTTATTAATCACAACCATCGAACAAGAGAGAAGGTTGGCTGTGTGAAGCAGTGGGGGTGTTGTGGAAACATTTTTCTGACTTATCTCTACTCCTACAAGGCATGAAAGGAAATATTTTTCGTTGATTTTTGTTTTTTTTTTGCTTGTACCTGCAAAACTAAAATAGATTGAACTGCAACTAACTAAAATCTATCTTGCTGACATGAAAATGCGGAATTGTAATGAAAGTAGGAAATGACTAATCTATGTTCCTGAAATGAAATTGCAGAAATTAAATGCTAAGCTACGCTTGCAAAATGGAAATTGCATAAATGAAATGCTAATCTATGCTTACAGAATTGAAATTGTGGAATTGAAATGCTAATCTATGAATGTTGGAAATATCTAATCTACGCTTGCTGAAATGAAATGAACGCAAGAAATGTATAATCTACTTTTGCGGAAATGAAATTGCAGAATGGAAATGAAACGACTACTCTACTCTTGCTGAAATAAACTACTTAGCAGAAGGTTGTAGTAGAAAATAGAAGAAAAGCAGCAATCACCAACACTCTAACACTTCCCCGGAAACGACGCCAAAAATATGGTGAGCTCCAATATTGCAGCAATAATGCTGCAACTCCTAGGACTCCCTTCTTTACTTTTATCAACCCGGTAGTTCGTAACAAACTTGGAAGCGACGGTGATATATGCACAAGTACTAGCTCTTGCCACGACCATCACTTGATCAGCTGGCACAAACCCACTAGTAGATTAAGCCAACTTCTATTAGCTCTTAGAAGAAGCTTTTAACTGTGATGGATGAAAGCTAACTCAAAGGAGGCTAATCTACTTGCAGAAAGAAACTAAAAGCTGAAAGGAAATGCAAACCCTAGCAAACCCTTGTTTTACCAACTAACCCTACTGGTGCAAGAAAAAGGATGAAAACTACAAAAATGGATGCCATTGACACTTGGGAAGGTAAATTTCATGTGTATAAGCTACTTCTAAAGTGAAATCTGAAAAGGAACATCTTTTTGTATTTTTGAGTAATCTTGTAGAATTATTATGCATGTGCTTTAACTGTTTTGACTGTGCAGAGGTTGATTGATGAAAGAAAATTGTGAGGGCACTTGCGGAAGGTTGGGAAGGTGAGAAGAGGGCCTAAGGGGTCCCTAACACCCTTCTAGAGAGTTTCATAGTGATGAGATTTCAAGAAACCACTTTCATGAGCTTCTACAAGAAGTCTGCAGGGGTTCTACATGATGTTTTGTAGCTTCTGCAGGATGTTCTGTAGCTTCTACAGGATGTTTCGAAAGGGAATTTTGGAGGGTTGATGGAGGAAAATCGGTGGGAAACTGGAAATGGAGGTTGGATAAGGATGTTAAGGGGTCTAGGACCTGGTGAATGAGGCTGGGGAGTGATTAGGGTGATTAGATTTGTTCAAGGATGGAGGCAACAATGTTGCACAAAAATGTAGAAACTAGGGCAAAGTGAGAAAATGTGGTGAATGAAGGGAAGGAATCTGAGTTAGGGGGTGGAGTAGCTTGTATTGATGGAGGAAGGGTAGGCAAGGAGGTATCACAGGTGTTCTGCACACTATTTTCTAAAACTTACCAAACAAAGACTATGCAAACCAAAGACCTAGCTATCTTGACCTAATTTGACCTAGAAACTAGAAATATGATGAACATAAGTTTATTGGAAAAAAATCATGCAAGATAACTATGGAAACCAAGCAAGAATAGATATAAATATGTGAGCACAACTGGTATCAACTTTTCCAACTAAAAAATCTAACACTAGCAATTGCATTGAAAGGCAAAACAATGTTTTTGTGGCAGCAAGTATGCCTTGGTCTCAGCTCATGGTCCCAAGGAGGAAGAGGTGAGATCAAGGGTTGCTTGATGGCCTTTTCTGAAGATATTTTTTGTACTCAAACTGTCAAATCAACCTAAAGCATGAAAAGCTATTTTAATCATCAAAACCAACCTATGTAACAAAACAAGATTCTAACCTAAATAACAGATTTTATTCTAAGAATGCAGCAAAGACACATAAAAGTACACAAAGGAGGTATTGGGCACTTGGGTTGGGCCCAACCCCAAGAGCTAAAACCTCCTAAGAAAGATTAGAGATGGTGCAAAGCTAGATTTATCTTTATTGATCAAAAAATAATAGTTACATCACAGAAATTGTCTAAAAGAAAAAGCTTGAAAATGTGTTGAAATGCAGAGCTAACCTACTGGCTAAAATCTAACTAAGATCTGACTAACTCCTGCCTAAAATCTGACTACAAACTGGCTAAAAACCAAATAACTGAAATGAGGCCCTAAGGATTCTTATTTATACAAATTGAGGACTCTAACAGTCCTCCTAAACTTTAGGAACTCAGCTGCCAAAACTTGCAGTTAACAACAACTTTACTAGCCCTTGCTCGACTGCCCTTGTGATAATCGATGTGGTGTCCCTTGAACTTCGAGCTGCTGGTGGATAATTCGAGGTAAGGGCTCATAAATGAAGGAGGCACCTTCCTACAAATCCTCTCCCTTGTTCTTCCACGAATTTGGCTGCCAAGTGCTCATTAAAACCTTTGATTTTGCCTCAAAATTGACGAAAAAAATGCATAAAGCACACATTAGACTTTTTGGCATAATGACTAACCCAATTCAATCTATTAGCATAAATATAATAAAAAAATTAAATAAACTAATGAGAATGGTGGATTAAGTCGAATTAGGAGGCTAAATGAGCCCATATAATTACCCATTTCTGGGGCTCATCACTAACACCTACAGTTTTTGGTCTAATGATAATTGTGATTCCCAACTAGTGGTATCAGATCGTAGGTTACGAGTTCGATACACACCTAAATCATGTTGGGGGATATTGTAGGAAATTAGATAAGTAAATGCTCCCCATGTGTTTCGTGACATGGAGTAACCGCCTCTCATGGATCCTTATCTATGGCGATATGATTGTTGACTAACACTTGTAGGTTTTGGCCTAACAACAATTGTGATTCCCAACAATTATTTCATAATCCATCCTTACCTACAAGTATCTCTTCATTTCTCTTGTAATTTGTATCATGCTAGGCTCATGATAGGATGATGGTGGAAACCTTGATAAAATGACTTGATGAATGAGGTAAGAATGACCCTTAGCTTCCCAAAACCAAGGATTATGTATTAATGCTTTAAACTTTCTACTTAGCACTAAATCAACCACTTTTAGAACCATTTCCCAAAATTAGACTAAATGCTCATGTGCCAATATTATATTTTTAATATTGATTCCTTTGGCCCCCTTTAGCCCTTTTCCTTCAAACCTTGTGGAATCATAACCACTCATTGTTTTGGTCTCCTTGAGTCATGCAAGAAATGATGTACTTTTATATTTAATAGATTTTATCGACACCATTTACATTACTTGGTCCTCATCCATAATGTTAATATCACAACCTAATTCACACACCCCACCCCCACACGACCCTCCCCTGGCCCCCCTGCTCCCCAACACCCCCCCACACATAAAACATTGGGTGTTACATTCTATAAACCTTGGAAAATGGGATGAAATGCAAGAATATAAATAGGATTTAGCACATTTTTTTATCTTGAAAATTAGTAGAAATTGATGAAACAATTAAAGATGATTTAATGAGATGGGATCCTAATGAGAAACAAAAGGGTAGTGGAAGCTAATTTGTTTGTGTTGCATTATCTAGTGGACATATGAAGTTTAAAGTGTAATAATAATTGTTCTCTAATGTGATTTTTTTTTCCCTCAGTGTAGATGCCATAGAAAATATATATACATGGTTACATATGAAATTTAAATTCAAGAAGGGAATACTATATGTAGTGTTCCAACTTTTATGCAATGTCATTCAACTTTCTCCTAGTAAGATGTACATAATTTTTATAAGTTGACATTTATGTTTATATATTTCCCTTAATTTATTAATATTACTTTGATTTAAAACATTAGAGGTTGAATCCTAATTTGGTACTAAGAAAAGAATGGGAAGAAAGGTTGGATGGGCATATTTTTCATCCAACTTTATCTGGTAGACAAATGAATGTTATGAATAACTATCTCATGCATAAATTAAAGGGTGAAGATATACACATGATCATAATCAATTCTTAATTATAAATGAATATTATTAATATATAAACAACTCGTACCTTGTGAAACATGTGTTTCTAATTAAAATTGACTCCTGGATTGATGTCCAAACATGTATATTATACTTGTTATGTAAGATTTGGGACTATTTTGAATAAATTTCATAACATTCAAAGAATTGCACAATATTATGACAAGACTTCTCCAATTGGGGGCTTTTAGAAAACAATTTTTGTTAAACTTTTGGAGGATATGGAGAAAATTGGGATTGCATGTAAGCTTGGGGAACCACACCATCATAAAAACTAAGAGTACAATGATTTTAACTATGAGAATCTATATGGGTCATCGTTAAATGAGATTTCAAGTGTAGGACTATCATGATGAGGGCCATGAAAGTGATAGTGAGGATGAATTCATAATTTAGCTCCATAATTTAAAAAAGTAGAAGCAAAGTATTGGTTTTCAAAGAGCATGAGAGTACTATTTACCAACAGCTCTATTGATGAGGAAATTTGACAATAGGGAATAAATTAGTTCCATGAAGAAACTTAGTAGAGCATTTGGTCAAATTCCAAAGGATTTCAAATGGATTTAATAAAAACATGCCAAAATCCACTATTTCATGATACATTTTAGTGATTATTGAAATATTAAATTGAGAAAAAGGGATCCAAGATCTCAAATCTGGAAAAACATTTCCTAGTTGAAACTTAATGTCCTCAACAACCCAAACACATTTTCCTTATTGAGATTTTTCCATTTTTTCTATATTTGAAATTTAGTAGTTTTTGCTAAAAAAATCTGAATCTAGAGAAAGTGCACAAAATTGACAAGTCTATATTAATGCAAAAAATGAGTAGAGAATCCAATCCCTAATTTGAAAATTGTTGGGTACTAAAAATCATAATTATTATTTGCAGCTATCACAAAATATTTTTTTAACCGTCACCATATTTTCTTCTAGATAATAGATTTATCTCTGAGCTTGTGAGAAAAGCACCAAAAATGTGTTAAAATGGTGTCTAATGAGAGATATAACTTCTATAATTGAGCTTAGATTGGAACATAAATATAATCCTTAGAAATATAATTCAATGGAAAAAAAATATGAAGGTTTATATTTTGGATAAGTGCATTAGATCTATTCATATCTTGGGAAAAAAGGACTATAGTGTTAATAGACAAATAAAATTTGTAATGTGTATATTTCATAGAAGTTGAAAGAAAATGCTATAGATATAGGTTTGAAGTGTATGTTATAATTTTAATCATATGCACACTTATTATAGGATCAATGTTACAACAAGAAAAAGTAAAGGTTAGAATTGGATAGAACCATTAAGGAGGAGACATGGACGATGGAAAAGGAACAATCATGAAGAAAAAGCTAAGGACTAAATATTTGGGTCAGAAATAAGGATAAAAACTTCAATGGGAATAGAGAGATAATGGAGTCACTAGGGTTGGTAAAAATTATGAGGAGTTTAAATATGGAGGTACAACTTTATAGAGAAAAAATGAGAGGTTGTGAAAAGCTTAAGAGGAGGAAATTTAGGTAAAAACTCAATAGCTATAACATTTAAACCAGTTGCAGAGTAAAATGAAGAATGGATTAGGTTAATGGAATGAGGAAGAAGGCAGATCTCATGCAAGGAGAGGTATCTATAGATGTAAAAATAATTTTGAAAATTCCATGTAACAAAGTCAATAAAGGCAAAATAATAAACTTGGTGATAGGAGATGTATCCTAAGTTGAATTTTGGGTAAAAACATAGTCATGGGGATCACTTGCGATTAATTAATGGTTATCGAAATTGGCAAAGGCAATGACAAAGGCTTTGGAAAGGCATGAGGCATTAATTGACATCTTATTTATGAAAATAATGGAACTAGGAGAGAAGTAAGATGAAAGGTCATAGGATGCATGTAAGGAGGAAAATGAAGGAAATAATGGAAAATTGAAGAAAATAGAGGCCTCATTAATAAAAAGGCTTATGAGAATAATTGACAGACTTTTGCCAGTTCAGTTTTGGAGCTCTCTCTCAATTCTATATCTCTCATACTCTTGGAAACTTAGAGTTTCTTGGAGCACACTTGGAGGAGTGTGGCATACTTGGAGTTTTCGAGCAAGAAGGAAAGTAAAGAGTAAGAAAGCATAAGAGGACATCGAGATCAGTAGCTACAACAGGTTTTTCTTGTAGGTACTGAGTTGCATGTATGATTTCCTTGCTAGTTTTGGCATGCTTGACATACGCATGTGGTTTCTTGGTTATGATTTGTCATTAGCATGGAGTAATGCCTAGATTGACAATGGATTACTTAGACTCCCCATTTCTTGGATAGCCATGGTGTTGTGGGTTTCTTTCCTTTTATTTTAAAGTTGGTTCTCACGTTCCTTTGGTTATGGGTTAAGTTACTATTCTTGAAAGCCTTGGTTGGACAAATTCTCTAGAAGCCCTTGGTGGGTTGAGTTACTAGTCCTAGAATCCCTAGTTGGACAAAATATCTAAAAGCCCGACAACAACTGTGGGTTGAGTTACTAGTCGTGGAAGCCCTAGTTGAAACAAACATTATGGAGCCCTGGAAAACTTAGATAGAGACCAATTTGGTGATGGCTAGTGATGTCCGACCATGAGGTGGAATCACTAATTGAGGGTTGAGGTGGTTTGGTCATTGAAAGCCCTGGTTTGGTTTTCTTGGATGTGTTCCACGAGATCCCACATTCATGCTTGGAATATGGCATGGGGGTGACTCATTGAAAGGGAGATTTGGTTCAGCCTAGTCTATGGTTGGGTGGTTTGTGGAAGTCCCAAACATGGTTGCATTTTGCATATGTTAATAAGAGATTCTTTACTCTTGTATTTGATGGGTAAATATACTTGTTTATGTGTAGTTTTTATGGCTATTATATCCTCTCTATTTCTTTTGGTTATATGCTGGTTATGAGCACATTTTATGACAGTAATGATGTATGGTTCTCATCATGTTTTGATTTGTAAATGAATGAACAATGAATATATGACCTAATAGACGATAATTTAACTAATGTAATAAGGCATCAATCTTTCTTAGAAATTCTTAGATAAATATGAGACCCCTATGCTCAGATCTGTTGCTATGAGATGTAGAATACATATTTGTGACATGTGTGATGAAATGTCTATCATGGCTAGTAGGGGTCCAATCAAGTCCTTGTTTAAGTATTTTCATTTCTATGATTGATTTGATGTTACTTTTCATTTCTGGAAGTTCCATGAAGTTCTCGGTAGTGGCCTAAGACCAAGCCTTGAAAAAGTGGCAAATAATCCAGGGATGTTGGCTCTGAACTAGCTAAAAAATACCTTAGTTGTTGTGCAACCAACTCAAAAAATAGAAGAAAATATAAATCAATGAATTAGAAATTATCCTCTTCGACAGGGAAACCTCCTTTACATTACAGAAATGAAAAAATCTTGGATGATACAACTGATAAGACCTTCTTGGTATATCTAGGGGCCTAAGGGGTCACAATATAATCAAAGCCTAAATATATTTAATAATGTAAGGGCATAATAATAACAATAGTGGGCTTCTATGTGGCACAATAATAACAACATGGGGGATACATGGGCACAACAATAACAATAGGGGGATACACTAATAATAATAATAATAAGGGGAATATACTAGTATTATAGGGATCTAACATGCGCCTTTCCTTCAGAAAAGTGTTTTCCTCAACGCTTGAGTAGTTTTAGAAGCTTCTGCATAAAATTTTCATCCTCCCATATGCAATATTCAACGGGTAAGTTCTTCCACTTAATGCGATACTCTGAAATTAATTAATTTTGTAGATGTCGGGTTCATGTTTCCATGACTACTTTAGGCTCAAATATGATTTTTCGTTCTTCGCCAAGTTTTGGAAATATGGTTTGAATTGGGATCTTGTTATCGATAACCTTCTTTAAGCATGAAACATGGAAGCCTAGGTGTACGCAAGAAGATGTAGAAAAATCCAATTTGTATGCCATTGTACCAATATTTTTTAACACCTTGTAAGAACAACAGTACTTGGGTGATAATTTATTATCCTTCTTAGATTTCTTGAGGGAATTTTTATTTATTTATTTATTTTTTTTATGGTTGTAGTGGTTAAAATACCCAGTTTCCTACATCAAAACTTCTTTCACTGCGACGTTTATCTTCCTGTTGTTTCATTTAATTTTGCGCTAGAGTGAGGTTATCCTTTAAGAGTTGTAGAAATTTTTGTTGATGCTCGATGTGATCTTCCGTGACTTGAACCTTAGAATTTTCTCTTAAAGATGATGTGATGGATGGTGGATGATATCCATAAAGTTCCATAAGTGGTGTCATTTTTGTTGTAGTATGGAAGGAAGTGTTATACCATCATTTAGTTAGAGGTAACCACTTGAACCATTGTCTTTATTTATTAGATACAAAGCAACGAAGATATCCTTCCAAGAATTTGTTTAGTATCTTAGTTTTCACGTCAGATTGAGGATGATAAGATGAGCTATGAGCTAATTGAGTACCAAGACAAGAAAATGATTATGTCCAAAAATTTCTTGTGAAAATGGGATCTCTGTCACTTACAATAATCTTTTCATTTCCATGTATCTTTTGAATTTTTTCCATAAATTCAGTAGCCATAGTACTAGCTTTAAAAGGATGAGATAATTCACAAAAGTGTGCATACTTGGTAAGTCTATCAACTACCACCTTGATGACACTCTTTCATTCAAACTTCGGTAAGATTGTGATAAAATCCATTGGGACCTCATCCCAATGCTGACTTGGAATGGATAAAGGTTGTAACAGACCTGGGGTCTTAATTGTCTCTACTTTATTTATTTGGAAAACCAAACATTCTGCCACAAACTTCTGAATATTAGATTTAAGGCCATCCTAAAAAAATCCTTCTGGACCCTATGGTAAGTGCCCTCCTAAGGGGGAGGTGTGTAATTCCAAAAACATTTTTCTTGAGTTGGTAATTCTTACAAAGATATAAGCGATATTTGTACCATAATGAATCATTTTTCCAACTAAATGTATCAAATGTACTAGGATCTTGCTACAACTTTTGAATGAGTGTCCAAACCTCTTCGTCATTCTTCCATTCATCCCTTGCTTTGGTTATCCAATCAAGTTTGATAATAGAAATCGCACAAAGAAATGCTTCCACATCCTCATCCTTTCTTAAGTGTGCATCTGCAACAATGTTTTGCTTCCATTTTTTGTATACTATTTCAAAGTCATACCCAAAATATTTGTGACCCATTTTTGCTACTTTTCTAAAGATAATATTTTCTCCAAAAAGTATCTAAGACTATCATGATCCTTTTTTACCTTGAAGTATCTTCCCATTAAGTAAGGTCTCCATTGCGTTAGTGCATGTATTATTCCCAACACTTCCTTCTCATAAATAGGTTTGTGTAAATACTTTCCTTTGATTTGAAAATTTTCAAAATAAATGGGTCTTCCTTCTTGCATTTAAACAACACCAATTCCATTTCTTGAGGCATCATATTCCACAATAAAGGTTTTTGTGAATTCTGGTGTAGCTAAGATTGGTGCTTGGAACATTGCCTCTTTAAGATGTTCAAAGGCCATAGTTTCTTTTGGAGTCCAAGAAAATGCAACTTTCTTCAGTAATGTTGTTAGAGGTGTTGCCATTCTCTCGTAATTCTTAACATACTTGCGATAATACCTTGTCAACCTGAGAAATCCTCAAAGATTTTTTATGTTTGTGGGGATTTTCCATTCCTTAATGGCTTTAATTTTGTTATGGTCTACGTTAACACCCTCATGAGATACAATATGACCTAAGTATTCCACCTCTTGTATTCCAAAGAAAAATTTATATGTTTTTGCATATAATTGTTTCTCCTCCAATAGTTTGAGTACCTTTTCAACACATTGAACATGATCCTTCCAAGACTTGCTATAGATTAGTATATCATCAAAAAATACTAACACAAATTTTCTAAGGAATGGTTTGAAAATGGAATTCATCAAACCTTGAAATGTGGAAGGTGCATTAGTAAGTCAAAAAGGCATGACCAAAAATTCATAATGACCCTCATGAGTTATGAATGTTGTTTTCAGAATGTCTTCATTCTTCATTCTAATTTGATGATATCCTAAATGAAGATCAAACTTGGTGAGGTAAATTTATCCATGTAATTAATTTGACAATTCATTAATGACACGAATGGGAAATTTGACTTTAATAGTAAGCTTTTTGAGCTCCCTATAATCTGAACACATATGCCATGATCAATCCTTCTTATGCACCAATACTATTGGAGTAGAGAAATAACTTTGACTAGGTTGAATTATACCAGCCTCTAACATTTGTGCAACCATACATTCAATTTCACTTTTTTTGGGCATATGGATATCTGTAAGGTATTATGTTTGGAGGAACACTTCCTGGAATCAAATGAATAGCATTGTCATGATCATGAATAGGCGGGAGGCCTTTGGGAGTCTCAAATACCTTGGAATGATGGTTCAATATTTTTTGCAGATCTGGAGAAATAGATGATTTCAATGTTTGAACCTCTAGTGAGCATAATTATGCAATGACACCCTGTTTTTATTTATTTAGAATATTTTCATGCCATGATAGCTAATTATCTTTCATGGTTTCCTACGATACCACTTAATTCAACTTCCTTTCCTTCCCACAAAATTTCAAGAAAAGTTGTTGAAAATTAAAATCTATCATTCCCAAACATTGTAATTATTGGACTCCTAGTATAACATCAACGCCGCCCATTGTAATGGAAAGCACTTTACTATTCAATACATACTAACCCATGGTTAGATTGATATTATGGCGCTTTCCAAAGAAATTTATAGTTCCTCCATTTGCAACCATCGCTTGACACTCCCGTGCTAGATATAGGAAGCAAATCAATTCCTTGGCTATCTTATAATGAAAAGAATTATGGGTAGTACTCTAATCAATCATAACTATTAGCTTTTTATTCTTGACATATCCTTCTGTTTTGAGAGTTTTAGGAGTGGTAATTCCTGCTAATGCATTACAATATATGGTTAGATTCATTTATTCTTTCTCTAGGGTTGGTTCCTGGTGTATATCCTCCTCTTTTGATGTTTCTTGTTCCTTTTCTTCCTCCTCTTCACAATATATGTAGAATAATTTATTCTCATCACATTTATGACCTTTAGTATATTTTATACCACAACTATAACAAAGCCCCTTTTCTCTTTTTTGCTCTGATTTTTGTGGTGTCAACCTTGTATGTTGTGGAAGACTAGGAGAAACAACACTTCCACATTTATAGTTGTGAGTGGTAGACTTCCTTATTGCCATAATTTTTCTTTCAAATTTTCTTGCCACCTTGAATTCCTTCTACAATGAATCAAGTTCCCAAAAGAGACCTTCATGTTGGATGTTATCTTTTAAATTTCCTATGAAGACATCAATCTTATGCTCCTTTGGAATATCGTTTACCCTAATATTCAAATTTTGGAAGTATTTAATGTGCTCCGCCATTGAACCCTTTTGTTTGAGATATATCAATTGGATAAAGAATTTTTTGCTCTTTGTATCTTCATAATGTGCTATCATTTTCTCCGTAAAAATTGACTAGGTTACAAGTGATTTATGAGAACAAAGTCATTTGTAGCATACAAACTGATTGGGTTCTAAATATAAAGATGCAATATGTACCTTTTGTGAGGGTTGCACATCTTGTAGATCAAAATATTGCTCCATCTATAGTATCTAATATGTTACCCGATCCTTTCCATCAAACTTACTCATATCTATCTTTGGAATGTGGTGGTTCTTAAAACCAACTTCGGAGTCTCTAAAATCACAATTCATATTCCTTTCTTCCTCATCATGATTTTCAAGGATTACCTTGTCACCATGACGAAAACTTTCTTCCAACAAATTTGTCAACCCTTCCAAATTGACATTCATCGCACCCATGTCTAATTAAAAATCTCCATGTTTCATTTTATACCATCCATGTCCCATTTTAAGCCATCCATGGCATCTTTGGTTTCTCTTTGTGAGAGTCATATTTGTTGCACTTGGTCCCTTAACTTTAATATATCATGTTTCAATTCTTCGTCTTCATGTGTCATAGTAGAGCTTACTGAGGGTTTAATGGGTGTAGAATTATTTTTTTTGGAAGGAATTTTAAAACTAAATATTTATATCTATGCTTCAATATTTCCTTTGAATCACTTCAAACTTGTTTTTCAAACAAACGTTATGCAAAATTAAAAAAATGCCCACTTTTTCCTTTCTTTTTAAGAGCTTGATATTGAAATTGTTGTATCTATGTAATTTTGGATCTCCAAGGTCTAAAATTTTGTCTTGGGTTGTCCCTCTGAGTATTCTTTCCAACCCCATAAGTCATACCAATATTTGATTCTTCAATAAAGATTTATGCCCAATCTACCATGATGACTTGATTATAGACTGGTTCAGTAGAGCGAACTTGTATGGAGTGCTATGTCACTATTCCGACATTTGGCTCTAAAAATGATATAAAAAACCTAGATTTCATTCAATTTCAGTCACTTACGAATTTTTATTCCCTAGGTCACTTGTTTGAGATTAAATTTTGGGGCCCACAAAAAACCTAACTTCCGCAGATGATATCTCGGAAAATATAGTGAACCAAATTTTGAAATTCATATAAAGGTTTTACAAATATTTAGGTTCTACGTGGATACAATTTTAGCTTCTCAATCCTTGTAGAAAAAACTTTATAGCAAAAATTCCAAGATTTCTTATTTGTATAAGAAAACCCTAGAATTCAAAGCTCTGATACAAATTGTTATGCAACCAGCTTACAAAATAGTAGAAAATATAGATGAAATACTTAGAAATTATCCTCTTTGAGGGGGAACCTCCTTTGCATTACATAGATGAATTGTTTTTGGATTATACAAATGATAAGACCTTGTTGGTATATATAGGGGTCTAAAGGGTCAAAATATAATCAGATCCTACATATCAATAATAATGTAAGGGCACAGTAATAACAATAGCGGGCTTCTATGGGGCACAATAATAACAAAATGGGGGATACATGGGCACAACAATAAAAATAGTTGGCTACACTAACAATAAAAATAAGGGGAATATACTAGTATTATAGGGACCTAACACCAGGTGCTTGCATGCCCTTGCTGTGAGAGCAGTTGGAGGGCCCCAGTTGAATGCAAGCCCATTTCATGCGAGCGACTAAGGCTTTAGGGCAGTGAGATGTCAAGATGTCTTAGGGGTTGATCACCTATAAGGGTTGGTTGGCTCCTGTAGGTTATGCGACATGTGCATAAGGTCATATTGGTTGTGTTGTGTCAGTTCTGCTTCCTTAAATATACATGGGGAGCTGAATTAGAACGTGGTAGTCTCTCATCACATGTTTACCCTAGCAGTTCGGTTAACTTGGGTAAATGTGGGAGGAGGGTGTTACAATAGAACACCCAGAAACTCTATCAATGCTACTAGAACTCAAAGGCATTGATTATCACCAACTCATTTAGGAAAGGAATCTTATGCATTTGATGGACCAAAGAGAAATCTAGAGGTGTCCCCAAGTAGACATCAAAAAAGAAGACATAAACAAGACATTTTGAAAGGAAAACTTAGGAAGATTAATCCACCAACCTTTGATTATGAAAATAAGATGGGAGAAGACGTTGAATCTTAGTTTCTAGGGATAGGAACATACTTTCATCTACATAACTACTCATCCAATATTGACACCAAAAATGCTATATACCGTCTACAAATAAAATTATTTCATGTTGTGGGAGAAAACTAAAGAATATTAAACACGTAAACTAGATGAGGATTAATTGGGATTAATTCAAGAAATATTTTAAGCAACATTATCTTTATGAGCACTATTGTGACAAAATAATGTAGGAATTTGTAGAACTTATGTTGGGAAATATGACCATTGAGGAATATGAGGATAATTTTTGGACTTTCTTAAGTATGTCGGTTTTATCAAAACATTAAAATACAATGTTTCTTAAGTGGAATACCTATCTTTTGATGGACCTAAGACTCTTGAAGAGACTATCATGAAATAAAATTACCTACATGACCAGGATAAAGGCAGAGTACTTTTTTAGAAGCCTTGAAAACATAATAAAAATGATAATTTGGATCAAAGGAAAAAGGGATTCAAACCTTCTAGCTCTTAGTGTATCCAAAGTGATAGAATATTTAATGAAAAGGGAAAGGAAACCAATCAAACGTTGGGGATATGAAGGAGACAATGTATACAAAGAGTTCCTTCATAAGGGAGAAAGAATAAGGAATGTGCATAACATATTGGAGGAAACTATGTGCAATCACATTTACAGGGAACATAACAGTTGTGCTGACAGACTATCCAAGGAGGCCACGACACTTCCCAGAGGAGAGTGGAAGATCTAGGAACTGTGTGGGATAAATGAATACTGCTACTATCACCGGCCATACATAGAACAGAACTACCACAGGGCCGAGAGCCCTTGATCATTGGTTTTTTGTAATTTTTGAGAAATATACAATGAAAAAACCTATATATATATCTTACAGGCTATATTTATGTGTTTTTTTAAATGCCCTGCGTGGCATATGTATAGTTATATAACAAAATCCTTTTATATTTATCTCTAAAATGAATGAAGACCTTGCGTGGTGAAGAATAGCTCAGAGTAGCACAAAGATTTTGGTGAACTTTAAATTTTTACTGAGCCCTCAGTGGCTAGAAGGATACAACATATGCAATAGCATCTACAACATGTAATTTTTCAAAGTTTAATGAAAGATTACAATTTTTCTAGTGGAAAAAAAGGAGGAAACTATGTGGAAGATGTGGGAAGGGACTTTCTAAGAATATATGCAATGTTAAAAAATCGATAGGAAGATCAACAATAAAACATGATTGAGCGAAGATAAGATTACAAATCAATTTGTTGCATTTTTAATTTATTAGGAGCAAGTCATAGATACATTACAAATAATTTTGTTGAAATATTTCATTTGAAGAGAAGTATGCATGAGAAATCATAATTGGTTCAAACCATGAATAGTTTAACAGATAGATTTAATGAGATTATTACAGAATTGAATATAATACCATTTGGATTATATTATGTCCTAATTGGAATAGATTCCTTGGATGTGCATCATATTGTTCTAAATCGTCATAATAATATTTTTAATTGTATTAAAGAATTCAAAGACCTTTCTATATAAGGGAGATTTCATCCCCATAGTTTAAAAGATGATTTAGGAAATAATGCCAATTGTATGAAATTTATGTAGAAGATCCATTTGAGTGAAAAAAGTCCAAGTCTTGAGGAGTTTATAGTGTTTCAAGTATATGTAGATGTATTTGATGGAATACTAGGATTGCCACTAAAAAGATTGAATATCTATTGATTTAATGCCCAAAGACACACAAATATCTAGTTTAGTCAATTTTATTTGCATGTTAAGTATGCACCTATAATTATTGTACAAGTATCCATTGAATGATTTTAATTGTATTTGTATAAGAATGCACTTTCATGTTTTGTTGGGCAGTGGATCCCCCCATAGCATGTTTTTGGGGCTTAAAGACCAAGTTTTGGTTAATAAAATGTAACGACCCCGCGAAATGTGGGGGAGCACAAGAGTATGGGATGGGTCATAGGGTTGTCCGCTCTAAAATAATGTAATTTAATGTAAAGTTGTGTCGGGCTACCCATGGTCGGATTGTATAAATAGAGCGAGCCTCTAAGTGTAAAGACAGTTTTTCGAAAAGTAGAGAATATATAGATGTGAAGGCATGGTTAGAAGATAGAAGTGGATTTGAAGTGCATTGGGTCATAATAGGAGGTAGAGGCTCTGTAGCTGAGTGTGCAAAGGCCTAGTAGAGTCTGCAGTTGAGTGCATGGATCCCTATAGCTAAGTGTGCATGGTGGAGTCGGGTCTGTATTGAACTGAACTTGAAAAGGATTATTAATAAAGCTAGGTTGATTCGGCATATTGTGCATCTATTTCGTAGATCTATATTTTGATGTTAAGCATTAATGGTATCTGTTTATTTATATGCGCACACTTGTATGAATTATTATGTATGAAAACATCTAAGTAATTAGCGAATAGAACCTAATTAAGGGAGACTTGGGTAATTAACACTAGTCGCACTGCGGCTAGAGTTGCACAAAGGCAGTACCACAGGATGCATGAAGCTCGCTAGTGCGCGTAACCTAGTAAGCACGAAGGTTGAATCGCGTACCTATCTCCCCCTATCAGACATCCCTATGGTGCAGAAACCTAGCTCCAACACCCTCCCATACTACTTCGGGTGATACCTCAGTCTGTGCTTCGCGTACTGTTGCCGAAAGGGCCAGTAGTACCAGGATTTTCTTGGCTAAATCACTTTTGGACTTGGGTTAGGCTTCACGTAGCCAAAAAATGGCTCCATTGCTGAGACTGGAATCTGCCTAAGGGATGTATGATGTCGTGCCACTGGAACCAACAAAGAAGGAAATTGAAGAGTGGTTGGACAAGAATATTCACGAGTTCGCGACACAAGAAAAAAGAACTCTGCAAGTATCTAAGAAAATGTGGCTGGATCACTACGTGTATATAGAAAGCCATGAGATTTTCTTTGCATCCTTTCCTTCTGAACTATATGAGTGGATCGCGAGGTTAGCTGACAACCAGGGAAGGTGTAGGTTCGACCAACCGATAGTGTGGACTCCAGAATTAGTGTGCAGACTAGAGGCATAAAAAGATAAGATTGCATGAGCTGTGGACCATTGGCTTGCCCAGATAATAGGGGGATTCATCACTAAGTTTGTGGTAGACACAACTATGAGATACAACGAAGCAGAATGACATTTTCTCAAGGGACCGTGAAGTAAGTATATTAAATCTTTGAAAACCTGGATTAAAATTTTTTTAAGTGAAAAGAGGGTCATGAGAATACATTAATGTTTGGGACAACACGAAGCGGAAAGACCTACAAAAGTAGTGAAGAATTAGGAAACAATCCCTTATTTCACCTTCACAAGAGAGTAAGGAAGAGCTCACTAAGGTCTCTCCAAGAAGCACGGTCAGTTTGATAAGGTAGCATATTCGGCAGTTACCAGCTCCACCCAGGCCACCACTTGCTTCACCTCCCTCACCTGCATCTCCACCCACTCCACCTCCACCACCTCCACAATTTAGTATGGCGATCACGATTAAACTACCAGTATTCAGAGGGGTAGGGAATGAAGATCCAAACCAATTCTTGTTCGTGGTAAGGGCAGTATGGGAAGCGCAAGGTGTCACAGACAACAACATTAAGAAGGCTACATTGGTGAGCACGTTGCAAGATCATGCATTGACATGGTATATCAAGAAATCTAACGACCACCCAAACGCAGGGATAGTAGAGATCCATAATGCGTTGAACAGAGAATTTAACCGGCCAAAATCAGAGACATAGTCAATCATTCGGTTTAAAGAGATTGTGATGGTTCCAGGTGAGACTCCCTCAAATCTGGATCAGTGGCTGAAGAGTATGATCCATGAGGATAATATGACGCTAATAGATGCCTAACATCACACATGGTTTGTGGCATCTTTGACATCGCACTTGAGGATGACGCTGTCACAACAAAAACTTTCTACCCAAGATGAAGCGTTGGAAATGGTGATAAGGTTGCATGAGATCCTGATACAAGACCCTAGGTTGGGAGTTCAACCAATCCACATGCAACTATAGAATCTATGTCTGGAAATGCAAAGTTTAAAGCGGGATAGGGCACCCAGGGCAAAGGCGTGTGAGGAAGTATGGTGCATAAAATGCAAAGGATAGGGCCATGACAAGGATCACTGTCCAGTGTTCACGAACTACTTGGAAAACGGAGGGCCAATTTCATTGAGACCACACAAGCAAGGCTGAGTGCAACACCCGTGTTATGGTGCATGATCTGTTAGATAGGAGGAAAACACACAACGGATAATTATCACTTGTTGCAGAAGTATACACAAACTCCCTAGAAACTGTTTTGTAATTTCTGCAGGTCGGTCGGCCATGATGAGCGCACTTGTCACATCTACGAACTAATGATGGATTGGACCCTAGCCTATAGGATGCAGACAAAAACGCGAGCCCTCGACCCAGCTGTGGGGATGGTGCGTGCTATATTTCAAGGGCGAGGTTGAGGATGAGGAGGAATGTGACCAGGAAGGGGCCGTAGACAGTTAATTTGTTACAACTATAGAGGACCAGGGCACTATGCCCGTGATTGCACCAACTCGACAAGGATATCTTGTTTATACTGTGCTCAGTTTTATCATGAAACAGTAGATTGTCCTATGTTGCTCACACAGATGCACGAAAACGGGGTATTTCAACTTCCTCCGACTCAGAATATACAAATGATGAGGCCTGAACCATGTGATGAAGACCCAAATGTAAACATGATGCTCAGAAGTGGTGCAACCATCGGAGAGGTTAAGGGTAAGTGGCCAGAGGAAGATACATGGGTTCGTAAGGCTACTACAAAGGAACTTGAGTTTGACTTAGAGCGCGTGAAGGAGACATTCATGGAAGCTAAGAAGAGCTTCGCAGAGGCCTCCACTTCAGCTAGTAAGGATCAACCAGAGCTAGGAATGGATCCTTCAATGCTTACTACCTTTCTAGAGACATGCATGAAATTCCTGCATGACAACAAGGCAATTAAGGGACTACAGGATCTAATCACCAGGTGTGTGGGGTCAGGAGAACCGTGCATAGTCTGGAAATTAGGGAATCATGTATTGTGCACTGGGAGGGAAATGAGATTGACTATGCAAATTGGTGAGTATGAAATGGATCGGGGAATCCGAGATCTAGGTTCAAACGCGAATGTGTTACCAAAGAAAACAAGGGAACACATGGGTAGGCCCACGTTGTAGTGGTCCCCTATTCAATTATGAATGGAAAACCAACAGAAGATTTTTCCCAATGGGGAGGTTGCAAGAGGTAACAATTGATATTGAATGCACGAGCACACAGACGGACTTCGAAGTGATAGAGATTATCGATGACATCAATACCTATCACGCGTTGTTGGGAATAGACTGGGCCACTGATATGAATGGAGTCATAAACCTCAAGCAGAAGATGATATTCAAGAAAAATTCACTACGTGTAGTAGTCCCACTAGTCCCAATCAAAGGAGCGTGCTTCACTGAACCAGTGCACAACAATGAGCTGGATTGTATTTACAAGATAACTATGCGAGACTAGGATTGGGTGAATCTGACTGTAGATGGGAGAATCTTATGGGATTGTGAAAGCTCCTGCACTTCGGATTTAGACGAGGAAATCAAATGATGGCTGAATCGGTTGCATGAAGTGACAACGTTGAATTGAAACATGATGATTATATCAATGCTTTGCATGATAATAGAAGCACGAGAACTGTCGACATATGATGGATTGACAGCAGTGGATGAATTCTTGAGAAAATTTTAAAGCGCAGTACTGGAACAATAGTGGGTTGATGCACTAAAATGGGCACTGCATGCAACACCCACACGATGGTGGAGTACACTCCAATGCACGGTTGAGGACTAGCGCAGATGTAGAATGATGATACGCCTATGGTTTTCAAGCCCCCAACCTCGCTCAAAAGTCGATCAGCTAGGATGGAGCAGCTTGCATGCCCACCTGTCTCAATGGCTATAGACATGTGCACACGCACAACCCAAACTCAGGATTGAAAATCGGAACAGGACACAGCAACAGGAAAGGCGACACTTACTACAAATGTTTCTCGGGGAAGCATTCCAGAAGGTATGCAGAATCCTGAACAAGGTTCACCAGGCGAGACGAACTAATTGGGACCTGTGCATACCCACTGTGTTATGGGCGTACAGGACAACATGTAAGAAATTGATGGGACAGACACCATTCTGGTTGGTCTATGGTATGAAAGCAGTCATGCCGATGGAATATATCATACCTAGTTTGTGAATAGCAGCACTCATAGGCATGTCAGACCGTGAAGCTCTAGAAGAAAGGCTCTTTCAATTAGAAGAACTTGAGGAAGAATGATTTCTAGCCGAATTTCACTAACGGGTACAAAAGTAGTGTGAGAAAGCCTGGCACAACTACCATATCAAGTTGCACACCTTCAAAGTAAATGACTTAGTGCTACTGTATGACAACAAGTTTGAAAAATTTCCCGGAAAATTCAAAATGCACTGGTTGGGACCATATGTGGTAAAAGAGGTTACAGATGGAGGCGTGGTCCAGCTAGTCAAACTTAATGGAGAACCCTTCCCAGGAAAAGTAAATGGTAGTCGCCTAAAGCCCTACACGGGTGGGCCAACTATTTGACTAATCGACTGAAGAATAGTCTTCATGAACCAAGGAGTCAAACAGGGGTGCCGGACTATAAACACAAGCACTAGAAGCTAGTACCAAAGAAAAGGCACGAGTCAGACATAGATGATTCAGAAGTAGGACTGGAGCAAATTCACTCGATGACAGAATAGAGCATTGTGGACCTTCATGCAGCCTAGGCATAGTTGGAAGGACTTCATGTAAAGATCGCCGCACTAGCAGAGTGACTTGGGACAAGTCACGATGATTATGTTGGGGGCCTCTTGGGTAGCATATCCCCCCATATCATTGTTTTGGGGCTTAAAGCCCGATTTTTGGTTAATGTAATGTAATGACCCCATGAAATTCAGGCGTGGAGCAAGAGAGTCTAGGATGAGTCATAGGGTTGTCTGCCCTAAAATAATGTAATTTAATGTAAAGTTGTGTCGGCCTACCCATGGTCCGCAGACCATGGGATTGTATAAATAGAGCGAGGCTCTAAGTGTAAAGACAATTTTTCAAAAAGTGGAGAATAGATAGATGCGAAGGCATGGTTAGAAGATAGAAGTGGATCTGAAGTGTATTGGGTTGTAGTAGGAGATAGAGGCTTTGTAGCTGAGTGTGCAGAGGCCTAGTAGAGTCTGCAACTGAGTGCGCGGACCCCTGCAGCCGAGTGCGTAGGGAAAAGTTGGGTTTGTATTAAATTGAACTTGAAAAGGATTATTAATAAAGCTAAGTCGATTTTTCATATTGTGCATCTATTTCATAGATCTATATTTTGATGTTATCCATTATTGGTATCTATTTTTTATATGAACGCACTTGTATGAATGCTTATGTATGAAAACCTCTAAGTGATTAGTGAACAGAACCTAATTAAGGGAGACTTGGGTAATTAACACTGGTTGCACTACGGCTAGAGCTACATGAAGGCAGTATCATAGGACGCAAGGAGCTCGTTGATGTGTGTAACCTGCTAAGCGTGAAGGTTGAATCACATACCTATCCCCCCTATCAGACATCCCTAGGGTGCATAAACCTGGTTCCAACACCCTCCCATACTACTTTGGGTGAGACCTTAGTCCGTGCTTCGTGAAATGTTTCCAAAAGGGCCAATAGTACTGGGATTTGCTTGGCTAAATCACTTCTAGACTTGGGTCAGGCCCCACATATCCAACATGTTTTCATGTATTAATTCATTAATAGTAGGATAATGAGTAATTTGGTATTACATAGAGAAGTTGATGAAAATTTGTGGTCTTAAGAAGTAACTCATATCCTCAACTATGCATAGAGGGTATTTGGTAGGTTATGTTATGGTATCAAAGAAATAATTAACACACACTTAGTGTTGTTATGGATTAACACATCTCCTTAATAGACAACCAAGGTTTTTGGGTATGTTACAATATAATGTAAAAAAAAAAGTAAAAATGAACTTAGCGTGGTTGTGGAGTACCTTGTATCCTAAATGTAACCCTAAGGTTGCTAGATATGTTATAGTTTCTACTAAAGGAAAATACAAATATTATATATGAAGAACTATAGGTAATAGTGGAATCATCACTTCCCATGGGGTGTAGAATAGATGGTGATAGGGTGCTCCATTAAAGCACTCAGTGAAATGGTCATTGGTTCAAATTCTGTGGGAAAACATCTAGTCATGCTAAAGGTTGGTGTGGCCCAGGTTAGGTGAAAACACTAGGTGATTTTGATGGCTTAGACGCCTCTAAGTTGTGGATACTCAAGCCAAATGTTAGGCATGATAGGCAAATCAGGACTCACATTACCTAACAAGAAAAAAAAATAGTGGAATCCTCGCTATGAAAGTGGGATAAGATTCAAATTTGATGTTTCCTTGAAGGTAATTATAATTTTGAAGTAACAAACGTAGTTTTCAAACATCATCAATGATACTAAATTATTGTAGTAATATAAAAATTCCTAGGAAAAGGTCATAATATCAAGAGATGGAATCCCTAGTAGTGAAATCATAAATACCTATCATGTCATTTTAGGAGAATCATTTATGAGGGAATATCTAAATTTATAATTCACCATATTAGGATAAATTTCACCATTCATCATGGGGTATGAACTAGGTAGGTTATTGTAATATTCATTGTTGTAGATTTAAACATGTAAAAGGAAAACTAATTAGGTGACCTTTTGGCTCACAATTGGTCCATTTGACGTCTCAACTTTAATTTATAATTTCTCCTTTACAAATAATCCTCTTTTCTTTCTTACCATTTCCATACTAATCCTTTGTGTGTTCATATGTTACTATGTTTTAAAAGGGGTTCATGTGTACTTCATACTTAGTCATTTTTCAAAAATAATATGGGTATCCATTATTTATAAGGCTCAATGGGGTTTTTTTGCATCCGAATAAGGGATAGTGATATGCTACAAAGACATAGTGAGACAAAATTTGAGGAAAACACACCAAATGTTGGCAAGAAAGGATCGTGTAGCATTGAGAAAATTGGTTTTGGAATGTTATAGAGTTGGGAAAAGGTTGAGGGGATGATATAATGAATTATTAGGAAACATTTATGCACTATAACATTGGATTTTGGATTAGTGATGTGATATGAGGTTTAGAGAGGCAAAAAGTTGAAGAAAAAATACAAAATATTGGCCAAGGGAGACCTTGTAGTGTTGAGAACTTTGGTTCTACAACACTATGGAGATGAGGAGGATGCGAAGAAGGTTTTGTATCACATTCTTGAGGCATAGTGTAGTGCTATATATATCTAAGTGGTCAATGTTGTGCTACAAAGGTTGGAGGATTCCAAATAGAAGGAAGAAACAACAAATTTTAACTATGGAAGACCCTATAGTGTTGTTAATGGCTAGTGGTGTGATATCAAATTGAGAAGAGGTATGATGTTGTGCTATAGAGTGGATGAAATCCTCAAAATTTTCAATAAGAATAAAATTAAGTTCTTCCCTAATGGTTTCCTTAGAAAAACTAAGTATTTGAGGGGGGGTTTACGCTAATGAATTGACCAGTAAACCTTAGTAAAAATCATAAGGTCAAGTCATTATAGGGTTGATCATAGCTCCCAAACCCTAGGTAGGGTTTATAGGGAGACATATATACTTAGTGGAAATGTTGGGTACCTAAATTCCCTCCAAGTACATGACAACAACAAGAATTGAGGGGGTTGTTGTTAGAGCCACAAAAATGGTGAAACACTAGTAGAATCCTTGAATATCAATGTATGTCTGATAATTTTATTGAATAAAATGTGATTGATGTGTCTTTAATATGTATTTCTCCTTCCATGAGGGTACCACTACTGATAACTATGGAAATTTGATTTACCTAACTTCTCTTTTCCTAATGTTGGTTGTAGGTGAGGGGAGGACTAAAAGGGTTTAAACTTTACCAAGAGCTTACCTCTTTACTTAGACTTTAGTACGACAAAAATGATGCTTCAATAGATTAAATAATAAAAAAGTATGAGTTTTCGACATCATCTCCACCACCAAAGAGCATCCATAGCCCTGATGGAGTCACCTTAATATCACAAACATTGCTTCAATACCAATGAGCACCCATATCCCTGACGAAGTTTCTTGCATGCCCCAGCTAATCAGGAAACCATTCTCAAGCCTTTACCTTTTTTATTGGAAGTTATTTTTCAATTTTTATACTTTCCTTTATTGGGATTAGTTGGCCTCTAGGTGGATGAGTGGATCCTAAATGCAACCAATTTGATCCCTTGGGAAACATTAAAGATTGATTATTGTAAGTTTATCTCCTTGACACAATTTCTTGAGTTTAAGCCTTTATATAAAGATGATTCCATGACTAATATTTCATAGGATACTTGAGGTTTCTCAACTATTTTATTAGTTAGATCCATGTCCAATCAACATTACCACTATTTAGAGAGTCTTCCCTACATAACAGTGATTCTAATCTTTTTAGGTAGAATTAGGATTGTGGTATTATATTAAATGGTCTTGGGCATCATACATAGATCCATTGACCTATGATATGCTCAAAAGAAATAGTTGGGTAAAGATATCACCTATGATATCATTGCATGGGATTCATCCTTAGAACATAGTTTATTTATGTGCAAGAGGGATTAAGTTAATAACAAACAAAGGAAATAGTGAAAAACTGAGAAAAAAATCAAGATTGGAAATGAATAACATATTTTATTTATGTATAGGTAATGGTAGTCATTGAAATTACATGAAGCATGGGTTTAGAATCATTGATGCACCCATTATCTTTCTAGTGGCTCTAGTGTGGGATGCACTTGAATTAAGTTTTGTTGAAATAATCTAACAACTTTCTTGATTTGGATGATGAGGTGGATGGTATGGGTTTTAGGTATGTTCAAGTCATAAGTGGGGTTGATCTAGTAAGTGATGTGGACTGAGACACAAGGTATGTAAAGAGATTCAACAAAAGGATATGAATCTAGGGAAGGAAAGTGATAGGTGCAGTAACAAGAGTGTTAACAAGCTTATTTGTAAAATGATGAATGGGTGTAATATTCAATGCTTTAAAAGATAAAATAAACATCCACGCATCTTGTTAGTGATCCTTTAGATGAGGAGATAACCAATGACTAATATTATTTACCGAACACACACTCTTCTCCAAATTATTAGTATATTTAATTTTTAGTTGGAAGGATATCAAGGCTCTCTATTCTTATTGGTCCTTTAAAGTACAACTTGCACTAGCTTGATCCTACATTTTAGAATTGTCAGAAAAATGTAAAAATGTCAATAATAATACACCTACATAGTGCAACCATTGTTATTTACAGCTAAAATATAGAGTTAATTATCACTGACTTATGGTAAATGAAGGAGATTAGTTTGTTTTTTTAATGTGGTTCAAATCAACTAAGTTAAATGATTATGAAAAATGGTCTCAAGGAAATAGTTCCCTAGTGTATCTCCCACAAAGTTGATTGGCTCATTGTGACGCTTAAGTTGGGTTGCCATGTGTTTGATATTAGGCTCATTGTTTACCCAAAAATGATTTCTCTTTCCTTTATAACATAACAAGATATGGAGCCAATCATTCGCAAAGTGTTCATGTGGTTTTTGAGTTCACTCCCTACTTAGTAGCAAGCCATATGCCTCTAATATGTCCATGAATATAATGTCAATTACCTAATGAAGTCGTGGGTGAAAGGATAATCATATCAAAGCATCATTTATTTCACCAATTGCCTTCACTTTCAACTTGTTTAACTGAATGATCTTCATGTTGGTCTTGTCAGGGATCACATTGAGGCTTTTTCACACAGAATGGGGCATGACATTGGGTGAAACTCTAGAGTATATCAAACAATTGTGGACATTGTGATTCAAAATTTCAAATATCATTAGAGGGGTGGGATCTACAATTTAGAGTGTGCTTTGATACTTGTTTTCTTTATAATAATATCAATATTATTATTGCTATTCATAGGGACGAGAGTTATGATAGAAGTTTGTGAGGTTGATGGCAATGGAAACTAAGCATGAGAGGGATGGACATATTTGAAAAGAAGTTTCCTCTAGGACTTGAATAGGGAGTAAATGTTGTAAGGGGGGTAGGGGGTGGAAGAAATCCTATATTCTTGAATAAATATTATTTCCCCTCGATGTGATGATTGGTATTCACACAAATATTCTAGAAAAATATTGGGGTGATGAAGGGTTAATGTGTGATTATAAAAATAAGGAGGAGAAAACATGAAGCGGTTCTTTGTTCTTGGTTCTTATTTTCTACTTAAATTTTCTTTCATACTCTCTTACTCATAAATTCAATTTGGCAAGGGAAATGGTGGAAAAAACCAAAGAGGTTAAGACCTTGTGATTGGTTAAGAGTTTCAGTTTGGATGCTTCTGTGATTCATGATTTAATCCAAGATCTTTTGGAGAAATCAAATAGAAATCTTAGGGTCAATGCATTTCTAACCTCTGTCAAGGTTCATCATCAGGACAAGGTTGGTGAGAAAGATCAACAGATCACCAATTTATATCAGAGATGCAACAATAATATATTTAATTTCAAAAAGAAAAATAATATAAAAATAAAAATAAACATTAAGGGATCCAAATGAATACTTAAAATAAGCAAATTATTTTAAATAGTTTTATTTATAAATTTAATTCTTATTTTTATTTTTCTAAAATTATTATATGACTTTGACAATTATTAATATTTTATCATATGATATAATAAGTATCAACTATCTATCACTCTATATATATTAAAATTATATTAATATTAAATAATTGTATGATTAAAAACTTTATCTATCTATTAAGAAAGAGAAACTTATATACTTAATAATATTAATAAACTAATAAAAACAAAGTTCACAATACAAACAAAAAATATTAAAACATATAAAGGAAAGGAGACCAAAGGCAAATACAAACACAAACTAGGAAAGGAAAGGAGACAAAGAAGGGGAAAAAACCCAGGGGCTTAGGAATAAAGGGAAGGGACCCACGAACTGCTAATATTCCATCCATCATCCCTATTAAGTGTACTAGTTCTCTTCTCAATTTCAATGGCTTCTCCTAATTTACAGTGATGGAAATGATCAACCCTAGTGAGACCTTAGAATCCTTAGTGTTTCGACAATCCCGCATGTTCTGCTAGAGTAGAGGAGAAAGTTATACAACATCTAAGGTCGGTTGCATGTTCTTGAATTCTCTGATAAATGGAACAACCAGTCTCTCCTATCTAGGGTGTTCCACAAGAACATGGAATCAAATAAACACCCTTGGGATCCACAAGGACTTTGATGGATCTTAAGTAGTCATGAATAGTTTTTAAAGGTCTAAAGGTGGAGACTAATTTTTTCTTCCTCAAAATCCTAGAAATATTATCAGTAGTCCCTTGGATAAAGGGAAGTTGGACACTAGAGGTCACCTCAATAGGTTCTTTCTTCGTCCTAGGTCCCTAGCTAGCTTTTAAAAATGCTCAGATACCTTGGGAATTATTATAACCATTCTTCTTAAAAACGTTCATGAGATGGGTTTTTTCATCAGTCAAATGGTATTTATTAGAAACCCTTAAAGCTCTAGTAGCTAGAGTGTTGAGAACAACTAGTTTTTTCACCTGAAAATGTAGGGATTTTGCATGAAGATACTATTCAGTGTGGGTTTTCTTATGAAATACCGAGTGGGAGAAAAAACCATCATCATTTTTTGAGATAAGCACATCTAGGAAGGGTAAGCTTCCATTAACCTCAGATTCCATGGTAAATTTGAGGGAATCAGATAGATTTTTAAGATGCTCGAAAAAGGATTCTAATTTCTCCTGACCATGGGGCCACAAGTTGAAGGTATCATCAACAAATAATTTCCAATTTTTTAGCTTAAACTAAGCCATAGCTAAAGCTCTAGATTTGAAATATTCCATAAAAGGTTCGCAACCATAAGGGAGAGGGGAGAACCCATTGCTACCCCACACGTTTTCTCATAGAATTCACCTTCAAAACTAAATAAGGTTAAGGTAAGGCAAATATCTACAAGCTTGGTTGCATGAGGATCCATTATGCAATTGATAACATAAATAACTTCTTAAATAGGGATGCTAGTGTAAAGAGAAACAATATCAAAACTGACCATAAAATCGCCAAACTCAAATTTCACCTCTTTCAACTCCACAAAATAGAAAGAATCCTCAACAAAAGAACTAGTCTTACTAATGAAAGGTTTAAGCTTCCGAGCTAAATATTTAGCAAGGAGATAAGTAGGCCCACCTATGGTATTGAAAATAGGTCTAGGGGGGGGGGGGGGCTTCCTTGTGAATCTTAGGAAGCCCATAGATCCTAGGGGTGAGAGGGTTTCTTTCTATAAACTTCTTACTTAATGAGGTCATAAATTTATTAGACTTAATAGCTAAGGCAACAACTTTAGAAACATTTTTAATGGGTTTACGAGTGATATCCTATGCGATAAAGAGATTGTGCTTTTCCTATGTGTGAAGATGAGTGGCCTTCACTTTTTGTGTTAAATATTATTTGAAAAATGTGTCTTAAATCCATGACTTTAGCTTTTCCCTCAAGGCATAAATATCTAGCTCAAGGGTGGCCAACTATGATAAATATTGTAGCATAGTTGAGGCTATGGTGGAGTGGAATATGGCTCATCCTACTCCAATTTCCATTATTTTTTGGCGACAATCTATATATATATATATATATAATATATATAATAATATAATATATATATATATATATATAATATATATTATATATATTCATGGTTAATGATATTTCTGGCATAAATGGTTTGGTGACATCCATGGTTATTTAATTGTTCATTTTATAAAGTTTATATGTACATGTATTTACCTTTCAAAAAATTTATCATGGTTGTAGCTATTATACTATTTGGTTATAGCTTTTTATGTGTATTAAAGTTTGTAACAACACTAGTTGAGGAAGATAAACTTCCTAAATTCTTCTTTAAATAGGTTATGTTGGAATTTCTTCTTTAAATTTTCTTCTAGGAGGTTAGAGAAGCTTAAACTTGGACCATAGTGAGGGGAAATGCCATTGATCCTATGGTCCAATTTTCAGATATTGAATTGCAAAATTTTAGGTAATATTATTAGAGGAAGTTAGGCTTCCTAAATACATATTTAACTCTGTCATGTTGGAATTTCTGCTATAAATTTTCTTTTGGGAGGTTCTAGAAGGTGAAACTTAGGTAACAGTGAAGGGAAATCTCATTTATCACTTGCTCCATATTTCAAAGCTTGGGTCACTTATTTTAGGATATATGATCATAGGAATTTGAGATTCCTAGATGCACCTAAAATCATACATCAAGTAGGTCACATTGGAATTTTTGCTATAATGTTTTAATGGGAGGTTACATAAGCTAAAACTTGGACCATAGTGAGGGTAAATGTAGCTAATCATTTGGTCCAAAATTCAGATCTTAGGTCATGATATTTCAGGAGATATGATAAGTGGAAGTTGAGCTTCTTGGACTCTCCTAAAATCATGCATCAAATGGGTCATGTTGTTAATTCTATTATAACTTCTCACCTCGGAGGTTCCAAAGGATGAAACTTGGACAATAATAAGGGGAAATCTCATAGGAATGCTATAATTTATGAGATATTCCCTGAGGTATTTTCTATATTATTTTGCAAGAAAAGTGTTTGAAGAAATGCTTAAATGGTTTAATCATTCATTGCATACATACTGTTTTCAAATGCCCCAATGGAAATGTTTTTTTGTGGATGGGGATAGTATTGTCATATGTTATCATTGTTGTATGATAATATTATTATAGCTAATATATGCCTATGAAAAAAACTTGAAGAAATTTGTTAAATGTGTTTTATTACAATTTTCATACAAACAATTTGATAAAATGCCTCAAAGACAAAAATCAAAAGTTGCATGATTGAGTGGTATATTTCATTTAGTATGTTACAAGTGGAATCAAAGCAATGCTTCTTCTTTTATTTCATGAAACATGTTTTAAAAAATTTATACAAGACAAATACTACTTAATTGGTTGTATACAAAGTATTTGAAGAAAGGTTTACATGTAAAGTATTTGACAAAACATATGAGAGATGAAAATTAGGCTTTTCAACTGTGGTTAGGATAAATTTTGTAGGAGTATGTGACAAAGTGGTACCATAGCTTATTTTCAAGCTAGTAAAAAGAAGAAAAAAAAAAAAATTGGGCACTCCATTACCTCTGTAAGTCAATGAGGGAACTCGGTATGTGGCAAAGTGGTATCATAGTTCATTGTTAAGCTCATGAAGAAGAAAAAATTTGATACTCGTATCCTCAATCAAGCATTAAGGAACTTGGTATGTTACAAAGTGGCACCAGAGGTGATTGGTAAGCTCATGAAGAAGAAAAAAAGTTGTTACCCTATATCCTTAATCAAGCATTAAAGCACCAGGTATGTCACAAAGTGGTTCCATAGAATGGTTCAACATTGAACTCAAATGAGAAAAATAATATATGGAATGGGATCTTTGATACTATGCGAGAAATTGTTATTAGAGCTATAATATTCAACATTGAAACTGGATCAGCTTGAGTTTAGGAAAAAGATTAAGTTTTAAATTAATATCTATGCATGCATGTGTACTTATGTGAAATTATTTTATTGTATGTATGAATACATTCATGTTAATTGAAGACTGAGTTGAGTTTGATGCAACAAGATAAACATGTAAGATGTTGATTAGATTTCCTAGTGCAACCCAACATAATTATAAAAGTTTATGATTGAGTGATGCAATAATAACTATGAGGGGGACTCTCTTAACTTATCTCTTGCTATTTTTAATAATTTCCTCTAATGTTTTGAGAAGTTGTCATATGTTGATGAATAATAGCATGGGCATGATAAAAATGAAAGATATGAATTATTTCATAGATGAATGTCCATTGAATAGATATTAAATAATGATATGGTAGATGCATGAAGATATGCTAGGTGCATATAGTAATGGATGTGAATGCATAAAGACTCATGTTGAGATTGCAACAAGGTGATGGATCTTAGTGAAAAGAGTCGCCTTCACTAAGTGGGCCCGCAGGAAAATTATGGCACAAGTTCTATTTTTGGATCACATCAGGGATGATCACAGTAGGAGTGATAACAGCAGGAGTGATCAAAGTCTATTTTTAGGCTGGCTGTAAAAAATAGAAAAGTCAAATATTATTGTCTTATAATAATATTTAGGCTATAAACTTTATCTTATTCTCTTGGAGCACTTCAGTTTGAGCTACAGATGTGGCACATGCAGCTATTAGAAGGAAATACGCTTTCTTCATGGGTCAGTTGAGTTGTTGCATGCATGACTTCAGTTAGAACTCAATCAGTTGAGTTTGGTGGAGTTGATTGTGGAGATGATGGAGTTGTGTTCAGTTTGACTTGGTTAAACTAGTTGTAATTAGTCTAACTACAAATAGACTAATGATGAGTTGTTAAACTAATTATTAACTCATAATGCAACTAAAGAAAACATCAGTTAACTCAGTTGCATGTCAGTGCATGTTCAGTTCAGCAGGGACAGGTGTTAGAGGATCAGATTGCTATCAGTTGTGACTATAGTTGTGCATGAGGATTTGCACAATCAATGAGATTGAGTTATGCAAATGAGAATTGGCCAATACCAAGTGATTATAGCCTCTGCCCACGTGATTCCCAGTGTGAGTGATTCTTTTGAGGTAAATACGAGTTTGGTTCAAC